>PVJD01003922.1:0-150372 GCA_004026545.1 Mormoops blainvillei
AGAATGAAAACAAAACAAAAACCTAGCACATTTTTGGTAAATAAAGAAGTATAAATATGATAATTTGGTATAGTATTATGACCTAAGCATGCATTTTGAACGCTTCAAGAAATACAACATTGTCACAAGCTAATACGTTCTTCATTGTACCTATATGTCAGGACACCTATCAAAAACATGTCCAGTCAAAGGGTTGACATATTTTCAAAGCAAGGCTATTAATCTGGTGACAGCACTCCATTAAACTAACTCTGATAATCACTTTATCAGAGGAGTGAAATATTGGAGAGAGTGGGACCCTTGTTTACTGTCATTATTGACTAATTACAACATGATTGCTCAGGGACGGAGCCAATTTTTTGCATCACGTAGAAAGATAACAAAGATAAAGAAACTCCCACATGGAGCAACTCAGTTTTTTAAGGGGATATATTTCTCCTTTTGACACTCCACAGGAAATAGAGAGAAAAAAATTCTGTTCTATTTTAGGTGAGATGGAGGGGAGCAGATTTCATTTAAGGTAACATAATTATTATAACACATTTTATTCTATAAATAATCTATATGAAAATTTCAGTAGAATTCTGAATAACTTATATCTTATATCTCCACTTTACACACTACTAAAGTTAAATATCCCTCAAAAAATAAAATTTCTTAGTTTTGTTTCCAATTTAGAGGTGTGACAAGAACAGCCAGAAAACAGTGATCTAACTAAATGAATCCACTATTTCTTATGGTTGTATTTACCAGCTTTTTAATATAGTGTGATTTTGCCATTAGGAAAACTCATGAGATTTATTTGGAATCATTCCCCCAGATGTATACTCAATTTTTGATTATCTACGATAGCAGAGTGTAGGAGATAGCGAAGATAACTCAACCTACAAATCACTCCCTCGCCTAAACCACCACTAACAAATTTTGCAAAGCAACCTCACTTCAAGCTGAAGAATTAATGATCAGGAGAATGACCAAAAAGTGAATAGTGAATGAAAAGAAACAATAACAAAGACTCTGCAAAATGTGTTAACTGCATGATTAACTCTCAAAATACTCCCTTAGGAAGCCAAGGGAGGTAAAAAAAAAAAAAGAGCCTTATTTCATTGAAAAAATTCAGGCCAAGGTTTGTTCTGCTGGGTGTAAGTAATAAGTACACAAATATCTAACATATTACACAAAGATATAAACAAAGAATAAATGAAAGGGATTTATGGGGTAGTAGAATAAAATTTTAGTTTCTGTAACTGTGAAAGAGGAAAGTAATTGGTCAAGCATTTTTCACCCATTTCTAAAGCATCCCCTGAGGGCCTATCGGTATTATGCTTGGTACAGGAACAGTGGTCAGTGAGATGAATACAGCACCTGCCCTCATGAAAGCATTACGAAAACAGGTATCATACAAAGACTACGGTTAATTAATTAGTAAAAAGTCTATGAGGAAATAAAGGGTGCTATGGAAATACAAAACAAGGATCTGATTGAGTCTGAGAGGGAAGCATCTTCTGAAGAAGTCAAATTTAAAGGTCATGAGGGGTAATTCAATTTAAAGATCTTTTATCGAGCTGTGTGTAAGGTACCACACTTTTCATATACTTTTGTATACACATAGTACTATAATTTTTGATGCTAAAATGTGGTCATAAAATGAAGGAATGTTCTCATTCACAAATAACTATAACAGCAAATAGAATATGTTTCCATCTAAGAGAGGTATTGATAAATTTTTTAAATATCAGAAAAGAAATTGCTTTCTTTTCTTTATTAATTAAAGAAAATTGAAAATATATGGCAGTTAGATTACCTCTTTTTCATCTCATGGCACACATGCACTAAAAACTAAAATTCTGAAGCACACCAAAAAATATATATTTTACTGATTTGACAAAAATAATTAGGTATAATTTTGATTCACTCATACTAGATGGCTATTGTTGTATCAGCTGTTGTCATTTTTTAAAAAAATTTGACTAGAGATAAAAGGTCAGTGCCCCTTACTAAATAGTCAGGTCTTGCATGTTTTAAAAATTCCTCCAGCACACCAGTGCGCACACAGGTTGAAAACTGTTGGATTGTTTGAATAACATTGATCAAAAACATATTTCTAAATGGCTTTCCAGCACTAGGCAAGGACAACCTTGCCTAAGAGAGAATCCTCTCAACATATCTTCTAGGACTAGGTATTATATGACATAAAAACAATGGTCCCCAGGAGCCTCTACAGCTGTCCTTTCTAGGGGAACAAACAGATGCAATTTTGGGGGCATGAGGCTCAAGTTCTGTTGATTTCAAAAGCTTCCATTTTGTGTCTTCTTATTCAATGGGCTAGATTAATATCACCCTCAGGACATGGGCTTATATTTAGGAAACATGCTAGAAACCTTTCAGGCTTTTTATTAGCCTGTATCAGTAGAAATCCTGAGTTCCATAAATCCAACAATGTTACGTGTTTGAATGGCACTTCGAAGAATGGGCCACCTGGTCATGAGTATCTAGGCAGAGCAGTAGTGGTAATTGTCAGTGAACAGTATTGTTTGCTCCTGTCTTTTAAGAAGAAGTCTGAGTGCCCTCCTAGGCAGGTGATGATGATCACCTCCCTCATCATGACAATAATGGCTCCCATTTCTTAAGTGCTTTCTCTGTGGTAGATCCCGAGCAAAGAATTTAATATACCTCCCTCACTTACATCTCCTGGGTCTGCCGTTGCTCCCCACGTCCCACTCCTCACAGCTACAGGGAAGCATGCCTGCTGCACTGGGCCTCTGCTACCTGCTGTGCACAGCAAATCCCATAAAAGCTACCTAATGTTTTATTTTAATTTAAAAAGGACTTTTAAAGCAGCTAAATATTAAAAGTCAGATTAAGAAGTTTATTTTCCATTCATCTGATTCAGTGATTTTTATTGCTATTCTCACGTTGTATCCCTTCTTTGCTGCTTTCCTAGAAAGTAATTCTATTCCTTTTTTATGTTCTTACCTCCAATATAAATAGTCCTATCATCAAAGTAGGTAAATTAAATCAGTAAGAGCTACTAGTCTACAGATTCAATGATGACATGCCAGAGTTAAAGAAAGCTGATTTCAACTCAAGATACCAGAAATGAACAAAGCAGAATTATTGCTATGTGCCCATATTTACTCACTTAAAGAAGGAAAAGATACTATATGGATGATGTGGTAGTTTGTAGTACTGACTTTTTCTGATTTTTAGTTGCTCTCATATTGATAGCTCCAGAGTCCCATCTTTTCCTTTCTCTATTTTTGCACAGTGTTCGAACAAATTAATCCTTTATTCATAGAAAACTTTTTTCACATCATTAAAATTGATGTGAAAAATTTAAACCTATATATATCACTGTGTTCTTGCTTTCCACTGTAAATAGGCCTATACAGTTTCATTTGGAAATCTCATGGAATTTTGGGTTGAAGCCTCTGTGGATACTTGGCCAATTAAGTCAAAAGCTCAAGACAAATGAGGCCCCTCAGAATGATCTAGTTTTGCACACAATGGAGAGAAAACAATTGATCAGAAAATAGATCATTATCTAAGTCTTGCAGATTTACTTTTAACAATAACATTGTTGATTTTTTTAACTGTGTGGAAAATGTTCTACTGTGACCTTCTGAAAATGAATATATCTATAAATATTTTTATAATTTCAAGTAGGACAAAGTCATCTGAAAAATGTTCTTAAGATAATTTCTGTCCTGGCCATTTAGCTAAGGTTAAAAGTAAACAACACAAGTTATTTTTATGTCGATTCAAGTATTGCCTTTTTACCCTTAAATTTACACAATTTACTTCATATTGTTGACCTCTTTCAGTTATTTTTTATAGTTGGTCAATTCATTTCAAATCCAGAAATACCTGTCTCCCCACCCCTCCTTTTCTGTGCTCATTTCCAGTCTTGAGCACAGGTGTTTTGAGATGGAAATTGACATGACTGCTGCTGTTAACAACATTCATCACTTGTCAACAGAGCACCCGGTATCGGATTAGATTAGGTGCTGTGCAAAGTTATAAGGGGATGGATACTTTGCTTCTGTTCTTAATGAAGGTGTAATTGAATGAAATTCATATAACACACTTTTGGAAACAAGATATATTGGAAAATACATTACCAGTATTTATTGTTCATTGGGATTGTATTGCTAATAACAGTAAGCACAACAGGTGTCAACTGGGCCAGCAAAGACCCAAGCATCTGTAATAATGTGGCAGTCAAATTGTACAGAACGCCTAAAATTCCCAAGCCCTGCAGTTTTACATAAACTATTTCATTTAATCCTCACAACAACTCTGCTGCAGTGTTTATCCGTATTTTACACATGATGTAACTGAGGCTTAGAGAAATTAAGTATGTAGTTAAGCCATATAGCTAATAATGGCAGAGCTGGGATTGAAAAAAAAAAAATTCCAACTCCAAAGTCCAAAATCCAAACTTTTCCGGTTTCTCCGCACAGCTCCTCAGGCTTCTTTATCTGGCTAATCTAATCTTCTGAACTATTTCTCCCTGCTTCGTTGCCTATAGCTCCTCTCTGACCTCAGCTGATTATTATCACCCCCACCCTTTCCTTGGCATCTTTATCCCTGCACTGAACTGTGTGCTATCAGCTAACAGGATGCCACACCCACTGCCACCAGTGTTGCGGCTTCCTGAATTTCTGCATGGGCATCAGCCTCTCCACCTGTGCATTTGGTGGCAGCAGTCAGTGATGGTTAGCTGCCCAGCTGTGCATTTCAGGCCTTCCCTTCCTCACTCCTTACATGTTCTTTAAACCTTAAACTCCCTTCAATCCCAGAACACAGTTTGAATCCGAGACTGATATACTCCCCAATTTATAAAGCTACTATTTCTCATCTTCATTCACCTAATTGCAATCCATTTTTAAGAGAGAATTCAAGGGAACGGGAACTAGCATTAACTGAGCAGCTTGTGCACCTGACAGAAGCCTCCGCTGGGTCTTCTGTACCTTACCTGGTTTCATTGCCGGTAAGTCTTCTACTGAGAATCCGTGGTGTTTACTGATTCAGTTTAACAAATGTTTACCAAGTGCTCACTCTTTATTAGACATTGCCTGGGGTGCTGATGAGAAAATGATGAGAAGACAAGTCTCTAACCTCAAAAATGTTACAGCCAAAGAGGACAAAGTCAGTGGGCAAATACATCACTATGAGATAAGAAAATAATGACAGCTATGTAATGGGCCACATGAACATATGGAAGGACCATTTTCAGAATGGGAGTAGGATCGGTGGAATGACAATGAAAATTTTCCTAGAAAGGAATATATAGGCAGTCTCTCAATCAGGAATACAGGAGAGCGAAAACAAGTAGATGGTAGGGATCAACACTCCAGGCACATGAGGCATCATCTTCAGAGTGGCCATGCGTGTCTGTGACAGAGTGTAGTAAAGATCAGGTGGACGGACACAAGGCTGGACTCAGGAGGAACTACCATTATATCTTAAATGGCTGTCCATGTCGTACTAAGTTGTTTAGATTTTAATCTGAATTCAACAGGGAGGCATCAAGGTTTGTTTTTTTTGTTTGTTTGTTTGTTTTTTGTTTTTTGATAAGAGGATCTAGTATTTTTTTTAATTTTTAGAAAAATAAATATTTATTTATATATAAATTTTAAAGATTTATCTGAGGTATTTAGGCAGAGAAGCTGGGGGGGAAGTTAAGCATTGCATTATATCCAAGTGAAAAATGAGGAGGGTCTAAGCTAGTGATAGCAAAAGTACTTCAGTTTAAGAAATAGATTTAAAAAATTTTAAATGGAGTGGACCTGTAGGTTTTTAGATAAAGAAAAAGAGAGGAACAATGGAGCAGTGGCATCCATGTTGGTGCCTCCTTGGTGTCTGCCGGGGCTGGTGGGACCCCGGGGAAGAGCAGCCTTGGTGGGATGCAGGAGGTGGTGAGGGTACATTTGACTGTATGCATACCGAACTTTCAAATGGGAATGCCCAGCATAAAGTTCTGTGTGAGTAGACTGGCGTGTATCCCATGTTTTCCTTTATTGCCATTTACCTTTTTGTGTGCATTTTTAATCTGACAAAGTATTTTTTAAAATTCTTTGAGCAAAGGGGCATTACCTTATAATTCTTTGCTTTCACTGCAAGCCAATCATAATGTATTGTGTATATTAGGAGGTCAGTAAAGTTTTGTTTGACAGATGGATTGACTGATTAATTGTTATGGGTTTACTGCAATACATACTGAGTAAAACTGATTCAAGATTACCTAAGAAGACTTCATAAAAGTTTCAAATGTGAAGGTTAGAAGACAAGCATCATAGTATATTTATGAAAATATACTTCTGCCCTAAGTATTTGTATGTGTTTCCTAAGTCCTTAGTATCCTAGAATATATACAATATACCTAGTATATAATATATATAACATACCTAGTATATATTTTATATGTGTGTGTGTGTGTGTGTGTATATATACACACACAGAGTTATTACATATATTTGAAAACAATAGCCTTATTTGGCACTCATTTTATTCACAGCTACTTTCATGGCACATAACAGGTATTCAACAAGCATTTTAAAAATAAATGTATGAACCACAATTACTAGGTCTTAGTTTATGTACCAGATTATGTACCACAACCAACGGGTCACAGTTTATGTAAACAGTTAGGTATATCAGTTATATACCACAATTATGAAATGTGAAAACACAAATTTAATAAGTTACATTAAATAATAGATGGCATTTATGTAACGTTTGCTGTCCAATAACCACATAGTATCTTTGGTTGCTATCTTTGTGATATATTTGTAGTTGAAGTCTGTTCCTTTATATCTGAGCAATTCTGCCTCCATCTGCTAGTGATGCCAGATGGAGGAGAGGCAGGGAGACCAAGAGATTAATGAAGCAACTCATCAAGTTGTTCAAAAGGCAAAAATATATAAGAAAATCAAATCTGTTGAAATGCCCTTTCCTAAGAGTGAGGATTGCATATTGTATAAGTTTAAAGTTTCTGAGAGGAAAAAGAAAACAAAACAAAACAAAATGAAAGGAAAACTTCTAGGGGATAAAATTGAGAGTGATTCGCAAAGATGCCCATTTTGGAAAAACACATAGTATCACCTTCTCCCCAGTATCTATGTTACACCCTAATAGCAGAGGACATTAACTCTTTCTTACCACAAGGGTGAAATTAACTACACTGGGGAGTACAGAGTCCATTAGTGGAAATGGTTCCCTGAGGCTCTTCATTGGTGATGGACTCAGACACCATGAAATAAGGGTTTAAGCTACTCTTTTCGAAGAAAAGACAGTACTTCAGAACTGGGATATTGCCAGTCATTTATAGGAGAAAGGGAAAGGCAAAATCAGGTGAACTCTGCTGGATCTTGTAATTCTTTAGAAAGCAGTAGTAAACTGGATGGGGAAAAACCCCACACAATATTTTAAGACAGTTACCAGGCCTCAACCAGTGGGAGGTAAAATAAAATGTACCTCAAACAGTACTGTGATGTAATAACCTATATCATACAACTTACCATACAAAATATATTCTGGTAGAAATAAATTAATTTTAAATAGTGGTAACAAAACGTGTGACACAAAATTGATACAGGTAATATTAAATAGAAATAAAAATATAGAATGAAAAAATGTTTAAATAACTATCATAAGAAGTGCATAAATCTATATATCACTCACAACAAATAGCATTAATAAAAATTATGGAAACTTATTCATCAGAATCAGATAGATAATTCTCCTCATTAAATAAAACTCCTATTTGCTCAGCATTTCATATCAGCTGCTTCTGAGGCAGGTGTCATGTAGATCTATAGTTGGCAGTCAAATTGTCCCTGGGCATAACTTTACTTTTCTCTACATTTAGCTTCTAAAGGTAAAGTTTTCATTTAAAAATAGATCAATCTTAGTGAAAATTCTGTGTTCAAATTATTATTATTTTTTTGGCACATGACAAAATATAAGATTTTTTGAAATGTATACATTTTTATTAGTAAAAGTAGCAATTAGGATAGATCTAATAAAAGATATAGAATTAAAACGACATACATAAGATACAGCGCTAGAGATTTCTTGCTGGCTAATATAGCTTCCTTTTTCTTCTTCTTCTTACAGAAATTAGAGTCAATGTGAAAGGCTGACATTTGCTCATTTATTCCTTCATTCACTCACTTATTCAACAAACATTTTTAAAAAGATTTTATTTTATTTTTTGAGAGAAGGGAAGGGAGGGAGAAAGAAAGAAACATCAACATGTGGTTGCCTCTCGTGCTCCCCCTACTGGGGACCTAGCCCACAACCCAAGCATGTGCCCTGACTAGAAATCAAACTGGTGACCCTTTGATTCGCAGGCCGGTGCTCAACCCACTGAGCCACACCAGTAAGGGTTCAACAAGTTTCCATATATGTATAAAGATTAGAAATGAGGTGTCCCTGTGATAATTGGTTAAAACGAATGCTCAAATATTCTCTGTACTATAGGTATGACTATGTGTGTATCGAAAAAACATTTTATCTGTTCTTCTGTATTTCCTAAAGCCCTGTGTTAGGCAAGTCCACTTTAAAAGTTCTGGACAAAGGGCTGTAAGCAGACATGATGTATACCATTTTGGAGACAAGGCATTTAAGGTTCTGCTGGGACTACCTTCTCCCCACCATGTTCTCCTACCTTGCCGTAGCAGCCTTGGAGGTCATGTGTAACAGATGCTGAAGCTATTCAATAGTGGCACCTCTGTCAGTCCCCTTGGACATGTACTATCAGTAAGAAATGAGCTAATTAGGCTAAGCCACTGACATTTGAGAGTCTGTTACCTTAGCCTAATTATTTTGGGCTGTTAAGCATGAAGAGGTTATCTTGAAATGATAAGTGATGATATGAAATATAGGGGGTTATAATATATCAATTCAAATATTTCTTGAATTATAGAAACCATGCATTTCAATTCAGAACTATTTTATGTTATAGAAAAATAACATTCAGTTCTTTGTTGTTGACTACTTCTATTCTTAAAAGAAGTAACATTTTCTCATGGGATTTCCAGGTTTTTAGGCTGTAGGGGAAGATTAATAATGAAAAGAATGAGACTAAAGTTTCAGTACCCCTTGTTTAATAGTGTCCTCCTAAAGTCTCCTGCCTAACTTCATATTTGTCATTTCATACTTTTTTTTTTTACCCCCTAAAAGAGGATCCTCTCAAGTTGAATTACTTCAGGTCTCAGAAAAACTTAGATCCAGCCCTTAGATCCGGTCTTTTATATTACTACCTGTCACCTGCCACTCAGCGTTATCTTTCTATTATCTTTCTTTTATTTATCTCACTCTCTAAAACTAGACTAGATAAAAAGATCTCTCCTGGCCTGAGAAATTATCCTGTATATTTCCCCATTTAGACAATTAAACCTAAGAGATGCTTTCTTTGGCTGAATGTTTTGAGGCACTGCTTTTCCTAGCTTCACTAACTTTTAGTAGTTCTAATTTGCACATATAGACTGGCATTTGTGTATTTATATACACATGGAAACACATTAATACCTCTACAGACTTCTGGAAACACACAATATGTACATTTCATGATGTGTTTTTGTTGTCGTTGTTGCTTTACCATGTGTTAAGATGACTGTATTAGATGCCTTTGCTGCAAGTCAAAATAAGGTGTACAAGGCTGGTGTCTAGATTTCTAAAACACAAGCCATCTTGTTTTGACGAGGTCCAGCTCATCTTAAAGACCACATGTTGTACTCACAGGCAAATTAGCTGAACAATTAAAAACCTGTGATGATGGTTACTTTGCAGTTAGCATTCCTTGGCTCTTAAAGTAGAAGAAAACTAAAGTCTGTAGAATAACCAGGTGGCTTTCTTCTTTTCCAAAGTACTTTGTGTATCGTATGGGTGGCGGCATGATAGTGGCTGACATTTTTATATGGAGGCTGACTGTAACCTGTATTCTAGCAGCAAAGCGGCAGCAGGAGGGGAGAGGGGACACTAGGAAAAGTGTAGTTAACAATTGTGCATGCAGGTAGTGCTACAGACTCTTTCCAAGCTATGATAAAGTGCTTCATTCTTTATTTAAACTCTCATAATCACTCTTGTTCTTTATCTGAAGAACCACATTTTCAGAAGAAGCAACATTCTAAAAAAAATCAGCACTCGAGTTTTTTTTTTCCCTTTAAATATGAGAAAAAAAGGAGAATAGGAGGTTTTTGAAATTACTATAAATGGGGCTTTTAACCTAAAAGTTGACTTCTCAGCAGAACAGTTGAGATAGTTAATTCAAAAAGTAAGGCAGAAAAGAGTTTCTTCTTGATATTTTAGTTGTCGGGTGAGCCAACAGCACATATGTTAGGGATTTTGTGATGGCAGCACTGTTAGTTTTGGTACAGTTTCCTATGGATTAAATCACTATTAGCTGCTGGTATAATTAATGGAACTACAAAGCACTCACTATAATAGAATTTTCTTTTGCATCAAGTGAGAAACAAAAGAGGTGTTCTTGGTCATACTACATTCAGGGACTTAGGAACACATCCTTTTCCACATTGTGGCTCAGCCATCTTTCACATGAGTTTTTCGAATTGGCTAAAATATATGAAAGATCGTAGAGAGTAGTTCATGGTACATACCTGGAAGGGGATCAATCTCTTTTACCCAGATTCCAGGTCAGAGTTCAATTCTGGGCCCAAATTAACTGTGCAAGGTAGGCTAGAAAATACAGACTAATCATGTCCTGGAGAAATAGAAAGTGGATTTGATGAAAGCTAGTCAGTCATGGAGACCTTCTGTGGATAACAATGATAGGTCTTCATATTCAATAAGATGTGGTAAGATAAAAGAGTGAAGGATCTCTTCTAAACTTTTAATATGGGAAACAATTTAGCTGGTTATAAATCTATGGGAGTTTGGGATTATTAGAGGAGAAGCAAGATTGGAGATTGGGGAATTATGTTTAAAATAATGATTTACATTTGAATGTATGATTTTTTAAATATTAAAGGCCTTCAAACTAGAGGTGTCAAGCATGCATTTGGAAATACAGGAAACATATTAAAACTAAAGATACAAATCCAGAGATACAGATTTTTGATTCTTCAAAATAGACATAGTAAGTGGTAGTAAAGGCCATGAGACTGACCTGTGACAAAACATAAATAGGAAAACAGCTATAAACTTAAAAGTACTATTTGTAATATAATATCTGCCTGAGTACAAAGTAATAGAAACAGAGAGATGAGTAAAATGGGCTTTGCCTTCATGAAGCTCACAGTTGAGTGGAAATAATCAAGGAAATTATTGATGACCTGCTGTGCATAAAGGCTATAAAAGATCCATATGGAATGGGCACACAGATTAAGAACAACAAACATTCAATAAATGTACTGATTGAATGAATGAATTATATTCAACTATATCACACAAAAATCGTACTACTACTTGATGGTGTCCCTCAAATCTTATATAGATAATTGGCAAATCCTCTGATAACTACATAGAGAAAACTTCTGCCTCCACTATCTTTTTTTTTACCTTTTTTCAGTGCTTACTTTGTGGAAGGCACTGTGTTGCTTTATGTGTTTTTCTCATTTAAGTCTCATAACACTTTATGACATGGATTATTATTTTCATTAAATTCCAAAAAGATATGTATTATTTCCAAATAGAAAACAAAAAACTGGGGTAACAGAAATTACCTAACTTGTTATGGGAACCTACATCTGTCACACTTTTTACCACCACACCTTATCTCCCTTTGTTCTTTTTGAAGAATAATCAGGAACACTAAGAAAACTAACATTAGTTATCTTCAAATTAACAGGAAAGTGGAAGCTGGTGCCATGAACTTAAATAGATGGCTGTTGTTTTACAAAAAAATTAGAACATCACAACCAGCATTTTTGGCAGTCAAGCATAAAACCACAACTGATTAACTGTCGTTCCATAATACTTGGTTTTTGGAAATTTACCATGGGCTAATAAAATTAGAGAATTTAAAAAATATCTGTGTATAATTGATTAGTATTAAAAAGAAATTTTGAATGGCATTAGCTACATTTTATTGAGCGAGCAATGTCATAATCATAGTGACACATTACCTTACTAAATAAATGAAAACACTGTTGAAAAGTGACTAAAATTTTACAGCGGGTTTTATATCTTTTTAATAGTTCTTTACTTTTCAAGTTTTACACCATGACAATGTATTAAATAGGCTTAAAATTAGTATATACCACTTCTGTATACTTTATGATCACAATTAGATAACTATATGTGTCTTCTCCCTCTTTCCTTTTGCCCCATTTATACAAAGGCAAACACATCAAAAATAAATAGAGAAGATCACATAATAACTAAGAAAGTTAACAGAAATGTTTAACTTCTCTTTTATATTTTAAACTTTATGAATATAAGAGGATGAACCACTGCTATAGTGGTGAAAGCTTTATTTTGAAAAAAATATCAGATATTATTTTAACAAAATAAACAAAAGTATAATTAAATATATAAAAGCAGGTAGTGCAACTAATCAAAGTACACAGTGTCTTAATAAAACTTGGCAGTCGGGGCAGAAGTAACCATGGTGAGATCATCAGGGAAACTGAAAGCAGCCTACAAATCACTAGACTCTGGATGTGAAACAATATAAGCAGCACCTTTTACAGTGTTTCCTGAAATAAAGGAGCTCAGTTTAATTGTTCCTTGGGCATCTGGATATATAAGGAAACTTTGGGGGTGATAAGTCAACTTGATGTAAGTTAAATTATGAACAATAAGAGAAACATTTTAATTACTCTTTATATTTAAAAAAATTTATATACAAATCCATCTTGTGACACAGGGTATTTCTTCTTTCATAGTATTATTTCAAAGTCTTTTAACTGAAAATAATGGTCATAATTCAAAATGACCATTGGGTGTGATCCGGCATTGGTTCATTCATTCCACAGGGAACTTTTAAGACTAATTTTGTTTTCACAGTGGCTACTTTTGCTTTAGCATCTTGCAATCTTTCACAAGCTTTTTGAAAGCCAAGCATATCTAAAACAAATTTTTCTTCACAGTGTCTTTTATACGTTTCTTGAGCCCTATGAGGAAAAAGAAAGGTAATAGAATGAGATACTTTTAAATCACTAAAACCATAGCATTCAGTCAAATTGTTAATGATAATTACATGTAGTCAAAATAGAAATATACAAATGGGAAATAACACAGAACTTCACTTGTTGTTTTTTAGTTTGCTGGAAGTTTTTAAAAATATATAAGCTTTATTATATTTTTTAGAACTTCACTTATTGCATAGAATTTTATTATAACATTCACTAATATTCACATTAGGTTAATATTTCTAAGATTTCTATTGGCTATAACAGAATCCATATAAACCATGGCTTAGATTCCCAAGAAGGCATCTAAACCAGACTATGCCATGATTTGCAGGACTTTTACTTAAGCCTCACTAAGTCCAAGCTTCGTCTAGGACTCTATTACTGACTGAACTGTGTTCCCTCCAAATTTATGTGTTAAAGTTCTAAATCCAAGTGTGTAAGAATGTGATTGAATTTGGAGAATAGGTCCTTTAAGAGGTAATTAAATTAAAATGAGATCATCTGGGTGAGCTCTAGTCCAATATGAGAAGATGAAGAGACACCAAGGATGGGCACACACAGGACAAAGGCCACGTGAGGACACTGCGAGAAAGCAGCCACATATGAGCCCAAGGAGAGAGGCCTGAAGAGAAACCAAATCTGTTAACATCTTGATGTTGGACTTCTAGCCTCTAGAACTGTGAGAAAATAATTTTCTGGACAAACCACCTAATCTGTAGTATAGCAGCCCTTGGAAACTAATATAAACTCTAAGTTAGAGAAAGATGAACCAGGTTACACTGTCAAACCTGGAAATGCCATGGGCCTTAGAAGAATTTATTCATTTATCCTTACTAACAGTTCAACAGTTTCATATTATGTTTGGCACATTCCCTATGTGCTAGAAAAATAAAGGTAAATATATGACATGATACGTGAGAAGCTTATAGAAAGAGATGTATATAAGTATAAATAAAATACTATAAAACCATAATGAAAGCATATGTAGCAAGACAGAGTGAAACATGAAAAAAATTAGAAAATGTAATCTGGAGAACAGGCAGAGGGAAGACAAGGAAGGCCTCCGTGCGAAAATAAAAGCAGAGAGGGTAGCATAGGCCGCCAGGTTCCAAGACGCAACAACACTCTAATTCTCTGGATAGTACAGCTCTGGTGAGAACAATAGAGCAGATAAGCCTAGAGAAACAGACTTTGACTAGATCTTGGTGTTCTTTATTTGTATTTAGGTAAACTCAAAATCTGGATTGGGGAAGTGAAAAAGGGGCCTACATCTAGGAAGTTTAAAAATTATTCACTATGTGATTTTGGAGAAGTTATTTTCATTCTCTCTGCCTCATTTTCTTCATCTTTGAAAGGGGGATAATCCACCTCATAGGCTTTAGTAAAGGACTAAGTGAATTAACATATTTAAAATCCTTAGAGAAAGGCCTAACATTTAATAATTCCCTTTACTAGACAAATAATAGTGGCATTCATCAGGACAGAAAATGTAGGAGGAGCAACTAGAAGGGGGAAAAGACTGGAGCTCTGTTTTTGTAAAACGGGAGTTTTGAAAGCCTGACTATCAACGTGGCAATGTTAAGAGAGTAGGATATAGAGAAGCAAAGGCTTGTGTTTAAGAGAACAGGGAGCGAAGCCATTCTGCTTGGGTTTGAAACCCAGTTCTGCAACTTATTGACTGTGTAATTTTTGTAAAGTTATTTTAAGATATGTCTGTATCATTTTCTTCATCTTTAAGAAGGAAAAGCTCAGTTCATGGGGTTAAGTAAGGAATAAATAACCTAATACATTTTAAAACTTTAGAGAAATGCCTAGAATGTAACATTCACTCAATGAAAATTAGCTACAACTATTGTGTCTGGAGCTCTGGAAAATAATCTTGTCTGGACATGTAGCAAAGTAAAAGTCACCACAAAAGGGACTTTACAAATATAATTAAGGTTACCGATTAAGTCAAAAAATGTATTGTGATATCCCTCCCACAGGTAACAATTATAAACTATGGACAAAAAGGAAAAAAAAAACTATTTAAAAGAATTGAAGAGAAACACAATTTATTGTAATTATATAGTGTATCAGGATCAAACAATTAGAAAATAAAATTATTAAAGAAATTCCATTTATAATGCCATCGAAGAAATCCTGTAAAATACTCTGACTCAAGCTAAACAAAGATATGCAAGGCCTCTCTTCAAAGAAAACTGTGAAAGTAAAGGAAGGATTAAAAATGATGAAAGGATTGAGCTATAAATAAGTTTACAAGAGTTTCGAATTTAAGAGGTAAGGCAGTTCCAAGTGATGACCGTGGTTTTGTACATCGATGGAAATTACTTTAAAGGTTGTTAGGATTCAAGTATGTTTAGGTTAGGCAATTGAGAGGATTGTTCTTATGAATTTGAAAGTTAACTGTGATTAAAGTAGAAGCTGGAAGGAGAAAAGTTTTATAAATCAAAATGTAAAGACTGTAGTGAATGAAGAGAGTAGTCTAAGAGGCCAACTGATGGCCAAAATAAAGACAAGCAGAAGATGTAACCGGGTAACTGCCTCATGTGCCGTACCTTTATGCTAACTGATACCTGGCTTCAAAATGGACAGCCTGCTGTTCTGCCCTGAGCAGTATCAACAATTTTTCAGAATATGGAAAAGAATATTTTGGAAAATGTATGACCAGCTTTTACCTGGTATGAAAAATTCTTTCATTTCAAAGTCTCTTTTTATGTCATCTTTAAATGCCCCTGTGGGTATTTTATCAATTTCCTAAAGTAGAGATTTATGGTCCCCCTTTCTTCTTTCATTCCTCCTCACTCGACAGCAGGGACAGGGAGCTACTCTCACAGTAATGACTGCACTAGTTATTGAGGTTCATTAGAGTGCTTTTAAGTAAAGTATATGAACCAGAAAAAAAAAATTAAAAAACTAGTCTCTAGACAGACTATACTTTTTTTTTTTTGAGCCATAGCTCTTTTCTGCATGTTGATACTCTAGCTTTATTTGAAAATATTTATAAATAATACTCAATAATGCCTTTAAGGACAGCACTATGTTGCCTTATCCCTGTGTGCTTTCAAAGATAATATCTTTGGAGCAGTTTACAAGAGAAGGTAATTCAGTTAAGATACATTAGGAAGCTCGCTTGACTCTGCATCTTCTACAAATTAATGAAGGCCAGACATTCAATTTGCTATGATAAAACTAGGCTGATTAAATTTATCTAACACTGATTTGTATTATATTTGTGTTTTGATATGAGACTAGATTTCATTCTCTTTTCCAAAATATTTTTATTAAATTACAGAAAAATTATTCCCAAAAATCTCTCTCACACAGATATACATTAATGAATATTGTTTATAAATTATGGCAGAGAAAAACATAAAATATTTTTATATTTAAAAAGAGTATATAAAGTACCCCAGAAAATAATTTAAAAATTGCTAGTTATAAACAGGAAAGGCAAATGCTTTCTTCTTGACACTCCTTTCTAGTACAAACTATTTTTTTGTAAATGATAGCATTTGTAAATGTAAATGAAATAGACAGCTATAATGCTCTCAAATATTTCTAGATAACCCTTAAATATACATAGGTATTTATATAGTTTGGCCATTTAAAATATAACCAGGATAAAGCTGTGGCTGTTAAGCTTGAATCTAATAGCAGAAAAAAAGAAATTGTGTGGAAAAATTTTGAAAGGGTTAAAAAAAACACTGGGTGCCCTGTCTAGTGTGCCCTTCAGAGTTATCTGTGTATTTCGACCTCTTTGAGCTATTTCACAGTTCTATAAATTGAGAAAGACTATGAGTAATGCAAATGATCCATGTCTATAGAAATATAAATGAATTTTGTCCAATCGAGGTACAACTGATTATTGCCAGTGGATAATTACTAAATTTATTTTTGACATTTCTGATTGCCTATTTATATGCATGCTCTTAGAATTCTCATTTGAATTGGTTGTAATGTCTTACTAGTTTCTTTATTAATTAATGAGTTAAATAAAACCTTTGGCATGCTCATTTTCTATTTATATGAGTCATGGTTTTATGGTCTTAAAATATCCTTTGTAAAGAAAATGTGATATATTTATATGAATATCATCAACCATAAAAAAAGAAGGAAATATTACCATTTGCAATAACATGGTGGAAGTTGACAGCATTATGCTAAGTGAATTAAGTCAGACAGAGAAAGACAAACGCCATCTGATCTCAGTTATATGCGGATTCTAAAACAATCAAACAGAGCTCATAGACACAGAGAATAAATCAGTGGTTACCAGAGGTGGGGCGGGGGTTAAAATGGTAAAGGGGGTCAAAAGATACAAACTTACTGTTATAAAACAAGTAAGTCATGAGGATATAATGTACACCATGGTGACTATAGTTAATAATACTGTATTGAATATTTGAAAGTTGCTGAGAGAATAAATCTTAACAATTTTCATTAATAACACTGTATTGCATATTTAAAAGTGTTGAGAAAATAAGTTTTAATAGTTATCATCATAAGAAAAATAAATTAACTATATATGGTTTCAGATGTTAGCTAGGCTTAATGTGGTGATCATTATATAAAAATAGCAAAACAGGATGTTATATATCTGAAACTAATATGTTATATGCCAATGATACCTCAATAAAACTCTTTTCACAACAAATAAAATTTAAATTTAGTAACTGTAGGTTAAAATATTTTGAATCAATACAAAGTTTTATAATCCCAAAACTTTAGTTTAAAATTAAAAAATCTTCATTATGGAACAATTAAAAAACTTTTGCATTTGTTTGAGGCAGGTTTGTCCCAAGTGTGTTCCGAGGATTAGTGTTCTCAAGTACTTCCTAAAAAGAAGGTTCTGTGGTAAAATGCATGTTTAAAATGCAATGATTGTTTTTTTTCTGGTAGGATTTCTAATGGTCTTTACAGTAAGACTGTCTACTGAGATTTAAAGGCCCTAACTAATCCAATTTAATGTTTCTTAAGCAATTGCACCTCAACTACTCTCCTTCCTAAACCTGCTTGCTATAGGTAAAGCCATTTTCACTAGCTCCTTTCTCTTGCCTGTTACCTGTTCTGAACTTGCCAATTTGACCCATCCTCTACAGATAAGGCTTTCCCTTCATATCTCTGCTTTTCCAAATCTAATCAATTATAATTTTCCCACTCTGCAATAATTCAAATATATGCCTAAATTTGCCACTGGGCTGTGAGTTTTTAGAGGATCAAGAATATCTTAATAATTTTTATATGCAGGTATAGGAGAGACCTAAAATGAATTGACAAGTTGATGTAAAGCCTTCTCTTTGAAGGTTCCCTATATTGCTATCACCTATTTACTTAAATTTTAAATCTGTACCTTGATAGTTCTTATGCTATTATGGCTTGTGTCATTATTTCACTTGGGAAGTCTTATTGCCTGGTGACTTATCTCTGCTTAGATTTTCAGTTTCTTGGGGCCAAAGGATCTTTATGTCTCCACATCACCTGGCATGTTCAACAGCTGGAAGTGAATTACTATTTGAATGATTTGAAATGTAGGTAAGTAAGTATTCCCTTGTAGGAATGCCCGTGATCACAGAGGCACAGAGAAAGAATGGCAGAAGAAACTTACTGTAATAAAATTAAGTACTTGTTCTAAGATAGATACCTATTCTAATGACTAGAGAAGCTATATTCATAGCTTGGTTATATTTTTAGTATATATTTAATAATTTTGATTATACATCTTCAGTTTATAAACATTTAGAAAAAATGCATTGCTTCTCATTCCAGTGGCTAAACCATTGAGTAAAAAGATATGAAAAACACTTGTCCATACCAGAGACTATTACATGGCCCAAAAGGTCTTATTGATACTTACAACCATTAATTAAAAACTGATTTTTACCTATTTTCTTCAATAAAAAATCATTGAATAGATGTTTGGAAACTACTGTGCCAAGCACTGAGATGAAGCAACAAACCAAATTATCTTATAAAGGACTTCATAAGCTAATCTGATATAAGCCCTCTTATAACTATTACAATTCAGGTTTCTAAAAACTGCACGGGAGCAACACCAAATGAAAAGAACTAACAGACTAGAAAAGCAGCCGAGGACAGAGTAATAGTGAATGGACAATTTCAGCTGGTTGAGAATAAAAGGGTAAACTTTGTCAGTGGCTGTCTAGTTCATGCACTGTGTGAGGGGGGCAGCGGGGAAAACAGTCACCCTCGGCCACGCATCAGCTCCTACTGATGTGTCCCCGGGGAGGAGAGTGTGCCTTTTCCCTTACATATGGGCACTATCTCTTTACCAATCTCAACACATCAAAGTAAAATTTGCTTAACATCATCAAGTCTCTGTTGCATAATATGTAGACAACACTAACATTGTGGGCCTGTAGTGCTTTTTTGGAGTGCATATTTGAGGAAAAAGGGGGATAGAATCAGTAAGACCTTAGGGATAAGAAAGCACAAAGTTGTATAGGGAGTGGTGAATAATTTAGTCTGTCTGAGGCTAGGGAAAGAGGAAGGAGGCTATAGCATAAAATTTAGTGAGATGGGTCTAGACAGACTGGAAGAGAGCATGCTGTCTGAAATGCCGCTCAGAGGAGATTAGATTTTATTTTGTGGACAATTGGAAGGTATCAACATATTTAAGTAGTAAATGACATGATCAAAACAATTTTAAAAGATAGTTTAAGTCTGTAGGCTAGAGAACAGATATGGTTGAAGAACAGATGGAAAATGGAAACAGGGGCCTCAATTGAAAGGATAATGTGAATTCCTAGAGGAATTATGAGAGCATGAATTAGTTTAGAAGTGGGATTGAGAAAGAACCCATTCGAGACTCCTTTTAGAAGTAAAATGAATAGGGAAGCATATTAGATGTTGGCAATAAGGGAAACTGAGTTGCAAACACTGAATTTACTAGCACTGGTCAAGAGGCTAATGGTGATGCTGTTCGCAGTAAGAAGAAACACTAATTAAGAGGTAGATTTTGTTGGATAAGGGTGGGGGTAGGGAAATATAGAGTTGTTTTACTGTATCATCTTTGGGAATATATTAGGACATATTTGTCCATTTCCGTTTTCCAAAGTTGGATATACCATATTATAAAGTACTGTTTAACAGTTCTCAACATTTAGCATGCAGCATTCATGTAAAATTGACTTAAACACTTCTATTACATCAAAATTGTACTTACCTAAGTTCCTTCATGTGTTTAAGTAAGCTCTTTTGATATTTTTCTGTATCTAGTTTTTGCCGAACAATCAGACTTTTCTTTTTTAAGAGATCTTCATTTTCCTTCAGTCTGTCGATTTTAACTATTCCTTTGGTCAAAACAGTGCGCTCATTATTTAAGTCTTGAATTAATAAACGCTCTTTAGCTCTTTGCTTTTTTTCTTCTAAAAACAAAGCTCTCCTTTCTCTAACTTTTTCAAGGTAGTTGATTCTGTCCTGACAAAGTTGGTATAAACCAGCCTGAATTGTCCTGTCATCTTCTGCCATTTGTGTTTGCGCAGCACACTTTTTCTTATATAAAGCTTCTTGAACAGTTAAGTTGGCCCTTTTTTCAGCAGCCTGAGCCATGGTTACGGCTATTACTTTTTTCTTATGGCTGTCCTGCTTCTTTTGTTCTGAGTAGTATTTATCAATATCACAAAATGTTTTGAGTTTTATACCAGTTCTGTGTGTTGAAAAAAACTCTTTTCTTGCATTCTTCTCCAAACGTGTGTGTTTTCTATTAATTACTGGTTTTTGAAGAGTGGTAGGTAATGGCTGGTCATATGTAGGCAAAGAATGTTGTTTTTTCTCTTTCAGCACTGCAGCATATTTCAATGAACCTGAAGAATGTATGGGTAGTTTAAACCCTGATATCCTAAAACTGGAATGCAGTTCTTCATCTTCAGTTTCATCCTCAGACTTCTGACCTACATCACAAAGCAGACAAATACAATAAATTATACAAGTGTTAAGCACAGTTTAATTTCTGTATCAACTGTTTTGAAAGATACAGTAATAAAATTCACAAGAACCTGTTATTCATTTATAATAGGGAACATTTTTCCCAACTTAAGTTCCTTTTCAATTTGTGATTTAATAGTGACTTTGAAAAGAAAAAATCACTATTGAAACATTTTAACACAGAAATGCACTGATTCTTATGTTTCCTGCATTATCTTACCTTTTTAAGTTATTTAACTTGTACTGACTCAAAAGCAGTGTCTTATACTTAAACATACATATTATTTGTCCATATAGTTTATTATCTCATAATTACAGAGAACTTTATAATCTGTTTTGTTTTTCTGAACTCTGGTGGAAACTAATAGCTGCCAACAACACTGCTTTTCCTTTCATTGGATACACAAAAAAACCACATCTATCAGCCCTCTTTGCTACTATTGTGGCCATGAGACCAAGTCCTCTCCAATAGAGCATGGGCAGAAGTGATATGTGTCATTCCTGGTCCACGGTTATTAAGAAACAAATGTGCCTCCTCCTTCTTTCTTCTTTTGATCCACTGCACAGAGATAAAGATAAGTCCCTAGAAGATGGTAGATACACAAGTTGGGAGGATCCTTGCGCCCTGAATCACTGCTTAAAAAACTACTCACTGACAAGGATTATCTAATTTGGAATCTATGGAAGCCAGAAATAAAATCAAAAAGGAAAAAGTAAAATTGTCCCTATTTGCAGAAGACATCATCTTATATCTAGAAAACTCTAAAGACAAAACATGGTTAGAACTAGTAAATTGAGTAAAGTTGCAGAATAAAAAATCAACATACGAAAATCACTAACAAAAAAACTATCTGAAAAAGAAATTTTAAAAAGCCATCCCATTATGATAGCATCAAAAGAATGAAATTCTTACAAATAAATATAAGCAAGCAGGTGAGAGATCTTCACACTAAAAACATTAAGATATCGATGAAAGAAAATGAAGAAGATACAAATAAATAGAAAGATAATCTTGTGATCATGGATTGAAAGAATCAATGTTGTTAAAAAGTCTATACTACCCAAAGCAATCTACAAATTCAGTGCAATCTCTATCAAAATCGCACAGGCACTTTTTACAAAAATTAAAAAAAAACTTTTATAATTCATATGAAACCACAGAAAACAATAAATAAACAAGTCAGTCTTGAGACAAAACAAAGTTAGAGGTATAATACTCCTTGTTTTCAAAATACATTATAAAACTACAGTAATTAAAATATAGTAATAAGGTATTGACATGAAGACAGACATAGAAACTAATGGAAAGAATAGAGAGCCCAGAAATAAATTCATACATATGCAGTAAACTGATGTCTGACAAGGGTACCAAGCATACACAATGGAGAAAGAATAGTCTCTTCAACAAACAGTGATGGGAAAATTGGAATTCCACATGCACAAGAATGAAATTGGAACCTTATTTCACACAGTACACAAAAAATCACTCAAAATTGATTAAAGACTTAAATATCAGACCTGAAATTGTAAAACTCCTAGAAAAAATATAGGGGGGAAGCTTTATGACTTTCATCTTGACAACAATTTCATGACCATGACATCAAAAGTATAGGCAATGAAAACAAAAATAGACAAGTGGGATTATATTACATTAAAAAGCTTCTGCACAGCAAAGCAATCAACAGTGTGAAAAGGCAACTCACAGCATGGGAGAAAATATTTTTAAAACATATATACCTGATAAGAGGTTAATCTCCAAAGTATAAGGAACTTCTACAACTCAATGGTAAAATCCTTAATATTCCATTTTGAAATGGACTGAAGACATGATTAAACATTTCTTCAAAGAAGACACACAAATGGCCAACAAAAATATGAAAAAAAAAAAAACCTCAGTGTCACTAATCACCAGGGAAGTATAAGTCAAAACCACAATGAGATATCAGCTTACACCTGTCAGGATGGCTACTATTATAAAGACAAATACCACATGTGTTCGTAAGGATGTGGAAAAACTGGAACCTTTGCACACTGTTGGTGGCAATGAAAAATGATGCAGCAGCTATGGTAAGTAGTATGGAGGTTCCTCAAAAAATGAAAAATAGCACTACTATATGATCCAGCAACCCCACTTCTCGCATTTATCAAAAAAATTTTAATCAGGGTGTCAAAGAGATATTAACTTTTATATTCACTGCAGCACTATTCACAATAGCCAAAGTGTGGAAACAACCGAAATTTCCATTAACAGATGAATGACTAAAGAAAATGTGGCATATACATACTCTGGAATATGTTCAGTCTCTTAAAAGAAGGAAATTCTGCAATACATGACAAATTAAATGAGCTTTCAGGACATTATGCTACGTGAAATAAGTCAGTCACAGAAAGACAAATGCTTCATGAATCTATTTATATGAGATATCTAAAATAGATATTTAGGATTTTTAATTGATATGTGTGGTCATATTATAGTTTTCTATTTTTCTCATTTCTAAATTATTAACTTCTAATTTGTTTCAATTGTAATTCATCCTGATATATTACTGATTCTTCTATTTTAAATTATTTTTTATAATGTATCTAGTATTTCTAAGACTTCATGAACATTTATCGAAACTCAGATCTCAAATTTCAATTTCAGTGTTTCAGTAATGTAATAGAGACCAATTTTCCCCAATGGCAGCTACTTAAAATTACATATGGTCTTGATGAAGAACTCAATAGCTTCTAGCTTCCTAGAGTCATTTGGATTTATCCATCTGTTAATTCATCTATCTATCCATCTTTCCATCTATCCATTTATATTTTAGTAGCTTGAAAATTCAATCAAAATTCAATAATCACATCTATAAAATTTCTTACTCAAACTCCCTCAATTTCTTATTTTTTCCTCTAAATTTTACTTTCCTTTTTAATTCTTTGAGAATTACTTGGTTTTTATGACTATTAGCCATCTCTTTTTAATAGAAAAATATTTTCTTTGCTAAAAACAGGAATCAGCAAATATAACATATATGAAAAATGCATGTATAACACTGCACATTTGCTAAGTATAAGGTACATTTGTAAATATGGGAGATGAGGCACTGTGATAGGCATGATCCCAGGTTTCATGAATGTTCTATTCTGGTGGCAGAAAGCAGATAACAAACTCACAAACAGGAACATATCAAACAAGAACGAGTGACCTTATGAAAATCAGTAGGGTAAAACGCAGTGAGTCTAGAGATTGTACTGGGTATACAAGAAATATTTTAATAGGAAATTCAACTGAATCTCAAATACAAAAGACCAGAAAGAATAATAAGTGGGAAAATTTGGGGGAAAGAATGTCCCAAGAGAAATAAGAAGTGACTGTAAGGACATTATGTAGGGGCACCTTTGTCCTGTAAGGGATACAAAGAGAAAACCATTTTTGTTGGAACTCAGTGAACAAGGTAAAGGTGGTATGAGATATGGTCAGAAAGGTAAGGCAGATGATATGGAGTATTATAGGCCAAAAAAAAAGTTTAGATTTCATTATGAGATTTAGAGCCATTTAAGTAGGGGAGTAATATGATATGTGATTTTACCATGAAGGAAATGGATTTGAATGTGGATCAAAAGAGTGTAAGGAGAAAAGCTGGTTTAAAGGCAACTATGGAGTCACAGGCAAGATTTGGTGGTAGGCAGAGCCAAAATGATTGCAATGATGTTGCATAGAAGAAAGATTTGGGATATTTTTTACAGGCAGAATCAATAAAGCTGTTGATAAGTTAGATCACAGAAGAGAAAAAGAAGAAGTCAAGGGTGAATGGGACTAGCATTTTTATCTTTAGAAACGAAATGGATGGTGATGCCATTTGTTGAGACAAGAAATACTGGGGAAATTTTTAATTAAAGAACTAGGTTAAATATATAGTCTGTGTATTACTATTTCTGAAGTTTATAGTTTTCATATCCAAACACAAGCTAACATTTTATTAATGTCATATTTAAATTCTTTAATTAAAATATTTTTATTAATACATTGTCATTTTTAAATATTTAATTCTATAAATAAGAAAATCATATTAAAGTAATACTATTTTCTGTTTAAAAGATCATGAATAATAATCAGATAAAAACTGAGGAAAAAACAACTTTCTATAGTTTTTATTAATTACACAAGATGATATTTGAGGTACAGCCATTATTTCTACAAGCTGCATTCTTCAATGCAGGGTATTTTTCAAATACAGTTTATCCTATGAAAAATAAATGCTTACTGAAAAAAAACTATCCTTATATTGGTACAACATATGAAATTATTTAAGAGCTAAACAACTGGACAGCATTGTAATTAACTTATTCTCAACTGCGTCAACAGATACTTTTTAAAATAATTTTATTTATTTTTAGAGAGGGAAAGGGAGAGAAAAATAGGGGGAGAGGAACATCGATATGAGAGAAACATCCATCAGTTGCCTCTCATATATGCCCCAACTGGGGACTCACCCTGTAGCCCAGGCATGTGCCTTGACTGGGAATCAAACTGTCAACCTTTTGCTTTGTGGGATGACACCCAACCAACTGAGCCACATTGGTCAGGGTCAACAGATAGTTTTAACTGTCACCTTAAACTTTTAGAACTTACAGAAACACAGATGCCAGTACCATTTGTGGTCAACAGAGCTTGTTCAGTTCTTCTAAATGTATTACAGATTTATGAGCCATCTGTGAAGAAACAAATGGTCTAAGACTATTTAAAATCAGTGCAAGAATGGTCTGAATGTTCACAAATGGGTCTGAAGGAGTTTCTCTCTTTAGCAAAACAGCCTGAAATCTTAACAAAAGTAGAGGACTTTGTGTGGTAAACAGTCTTTGAGGCAGTTTTGGGTTCAGGTGAAAAAAAAAAAATAGGAGGGAAAGGAAAAAAAAGTAAATATAAACAAAAAAATGTGACATCAACTTCTGTCATGCACTGAGTTTTCCTTGATTTATTAGGCACTTGAATGTCATTGGAATTATGTTGACACAATGGCTATTTTCTCCCTTTGAGATTTTCCTTCTTAACAACACAGAAGCATCTGAGGTCTTCCCCCACTGCAGCCATTACAAAGATGCACATTGTGTGGTATAAACAGCCTACCTAAGGTATGATCCATGGTCATCATAAAACACAAATAAAGTTTACAAAAAAATGGGGACTTCAATAGGACAGAAAGTTACAGAGATGTAGAGAAATAATCTCCCCATGTAATACCATTAATATAGTTCTGAAAAATTAGACATATTATGTGGAAATGCTATCCGGGAGCCTATGTTTCTATACTCTATGTGGGAAAAAAATGTAATGCATGCCATGCTAACCACAAAATCTTATAATTTCCAAAATTTTTAATAAAAGGCAAACATGAAAGCACTAAAACATATTATATGTTTTATATTAATATGTAAGATACTTAAAACATTGTCACTTGATTATCAACTATTGAAGTTCTTACATATAATTGTTTCAATTGCAATGATATGGTTGTTGTTGGTGACAGCAACATCTCAGGTAAACATCCTCATAGTTGAAATGCAGCATGCTTTGAAAAGGTCTACATGTGATTTTTCTCAAGACCTTTATTGAGATATATTTAACATACCATAAAATTAATCATTAAACCATTCAACTGTACAATGTGATGGTTCTAATATATTGAGTTGTGAAACTATCACCACCACATAATCTATTTTTAAAATATTTTCATCATGTCCAAAAGAAATGCAATAACCAATAGAGTTAATCTTCATCCCCTTCATGTCTGCTACCTTCCCATCCCTGGGCAACTGCTAATCCACCTTACATCTCTATAGATTTATGTATTCTTGGCACTTAATAAAAAGTAAGTAAAAGATTTTAAGATAGATATGGTCTTCTTTAGATTAGAATCTGGAATGATTCCAAACAGTTTTGATAATGATTTTAAATTACAGTTACTCATCTCATGAGAAAAACTTCTGATGTTTGCCCTGTAGAAATAGCTCTTATAAAAGAGACTTTAAAAATTTAAAACCGAAAATTTTTTAAAAATATGTTTTCACTGGAGCATAAAACAATAAAGTCATTATGTTTTAAAATCACTGATGCCATTATGACATATTATATAGATTATGAAAACTTCACTTTATAAGAGAATGAAAGGTTAAAGGATAAATGTCTTACTACTATGGTAAAAATAATTTGAACTTGCAAACCTCCTGAAAGAACTGATGACCTATAGTGTCTTATATAATAGTAGCAACCTAACGATAATATATCTACAGTCAAAGAATTCCAGACTATTACAAGATAGTTGGCACTACAGAGGACTTTCAGTACAACACACCAATTAATTTTACTGTCTTCTTTATATAATAACCTCAGTAAATGCTTATCCCAGCTTTTGTTTGCATACATTCAGTAAAAGATGTCATAATTCTTGAAGTAGCTCATTTTAATTTTGAGTTTCTATAATTTAAGAAAGTTTTTATATTAAAAGATAGTCTCTCCCCTTGATTGATTCTGAGCCCCCATAATTATAGTTCCCTAAATGAGTTTCAGTTTGCTATGATGCTGTTAAAGAATAAATCATAATCTGAATACCAAGTACTAAGAGGCCTGCCATTAGAGTAAAATAAGAGGCTTTTATTTCATTCTAGATGCCATAATTCATAAAACCAAAGATACACCAGCTATTGAACAGGTATGAAAATATACTGTTCATTTGTAATAAGTGTGAGGTCAACTGAAAATCTAAGTCTATTTCAAATGAATATTCTTTAAGTCATGTGTCCTTGGTATTTCTTAAAATTGTTTTCTTTTTATTTCTTTTTTTATTAATTGATTTTTACTTTTTGTTCAAATACAGTTGTCTCCATTTTTCCACCACCACTTTCCCCAGACTTACACTTATTCTTATAAAATGTTATCTTCTTAGATTAAGCTTAGTCTCAATATTTATGATACTATTTTTTCATTGAATATTAGCTAACTCCTGTAGCCTCATAAAATATATAATCATGTCATTTGTACTTTATTATAGGTCTCTCCTAAAAATATTGAAATAATGAGGGTGATACCAAGATATTACATTAAACACCTAATTCTAGGTTAATGCAGATTCATTTATAATTGTTGTTGTGTTAGGAAAAAAGTACCCATGTCTAAATACTTTCCATTTTATCCAAAAAGTGTGACTATCTCTCAAAGATATTTCTGAAATCAAGATAGATCCTACAGACATTATCTATCTAAATTATTGTTATTTTAACACTACAACTAATAATAAAAATTAAACTTGTTTGAGATAATCTGTATTTAGTAATCCACTATGGGATTCTATTGCTTACCATTTCCCTTTGCAAATTCTCAAAAACTGTCATGCAATGGATAAATTTCTCAGTAAAACCACAAAGTAAATTTTTATAGATAAATTTCAAGCCTATGGGTATATGAAGTTTAAAAACAACAACAAAAATAATAGCAGTAGCTAACATTTATTGAACACTACGTACTATACATTTTACTACATGACTGAGTGTATGACATGTGCTAAGTTTTATGCCAAGTGTTATACAGGTATTTTCTCATTTAATTTTTATAGCACACATGTAGAATATCTATCTAGTATACCGCTTTGACTAAAAAAAAAAAAAAGGCAATCCTGATGGTTAATGTAATTAGCGCTGTCACAACAGAAAAAACTAAAAATCATAAGTTATAACAAAGACTGATTTTGATTTCTTGCTTATGTAAATCTAAGTACATAAGGTATCCCTCCTCTAAAATGTAGCTAGAGCACCTGAAGCATGAGCTCCGCAAGGACTCTGAAGCAAAAACGTCACAGAATGGTGAGCTTAACTACCCCAACCCAGAAGTGACAGGCTTATTTCAAGTCACAATCCACTGACCCAAATTAAATTATGTGGTCCCAACTAAACTTTGAGGGAAGCTGGGAAATGTAGAGAAGCAAGTGGAATATTTTGTAAGCACAAAACCATTGCCACATATCCTTTGATCCCTATTTTCTGAAGGGAGATAACTGAAAGTTCCATCGAGTCAAGTATTTCTAGATATGTGCAATAGTCTCTTAACAGGCTAAAGAGTAATGAATTTTAAAAAAAGTCAACCACATCCTGCCCTGCCCTTCCATACACATATTGAATATACAAAGATTGAACAGTGAAAGACTAACTACAAAATGAAAGAACAGGAGATACATATTAGTCACTGGTTTACTCTGTGAGATTATCCTATCTTCAGCTGGATGGGTCCTGGATTAGTCCTTGATTCTGTTTTTTTTTTTTTTCTTTTTTTTTGACACACTCCTGTGTGTTCTGGAGGTCCATCCTTTTTCATTATTCTCCTTGGCCATATCTCAGGTGGAGGAATTGCCTACCTTAGAGTTACAAAAGCTTTCACAGTGTACTTCCTACTTGCTAAAGATTGGAGACCCAAATGTATCTTTAAATCATGAATAGTCAAAGGTATTTCAGACTATTATTCTTTGGTAATATCTTTCCATTTAAATTTCAGATGTTTATCTATTTTCTTCTCTCAGTTCAATGTGTCTGTAATTGCACTCAAAAGTCTTTTGAAATTGAAGACCAGTAACGGAATTGGAAACATAGCCCATGCACACAGATTGAAAAAATGAACATTGTTATAATAGCCACATTAACTAAAGAAATCTATAGATTGGATGCAATCCCTATCAAAACCCCAGCAGCGTTTTTCACAGAGATAGAACAAAAAGTCCTAAAGTATGTATGGAACTACAAAAGACCCTAAATAGACAAAGCAATTCTGAGAAAAAATGAACAAAGCCAGAGATATCATACTCCCTGATTTCAAAATACACTATAAGGCTACAGTAACCAAAACAGTATGGTACTGGAAGAAAAAAAGACACTTGGATCAATGGAACAAAATTGAAAGCCTAGATATAAAACCATACATTTACGTAAAGATACTTTACTACCAAGGAGCCAAGAAAAAACAATGGAGAAAGGAAAATCTCTCCAACAAAGAGTGCTGGGAAAACTGAACAGACACATGCAAAAGAATAAAACTAGACCACTACCCTACATCATACATAAAATTAAATCCAAATGAATTAAAGGCTTAAATGTAAGGTCTGAAGCTATAAAATACATAGAAGAAAATATAGATGGTAAGCTCCTTGACATTAGTCTTCAAATATATATTGGTGGCGCTAACTCCAGTGGCAAGAAAAACAAAAGCTAAATTAAACCAGTGGGGCTACATCAAACTAAAATGCTTGTGCACAGCAAAGGAAACCAGTAACTAATTGAAAGGCAAACTACAGAATGGCAGAAGACATTTGCAAATCATACATCCATCAAGGGGTTAATATCTGAAATATATAAAGAACTCAGATACCTCAACAAACAAAAAACAACCTGATTAAAAAATGGACAGAGGATCTGAATGGACATTTTTCCAACTATGACATATAAATGGCTAACATGGAAAGATGTTCAATATCATTATTATTAGGGAAATATGAATCAAAACCACAAATGAGATATCATTCACACCTATTGGAATGACTGTAAGAAGGAAGGAATGAAGGAAGGGAGGAAGGGAGGGAGGGAGGGAGGAAGGAAGGGAAATAAAGAGAGAGAGAGAAAGAAAAAAGAAAGAAAAACAAGAAACTGCTAGGGAAGATGCACAGAAAAGGGAACCCTCACACTGTTGGTGGGAATGTAAATTAGCACAACCACTTAAAAAAAAAACGCACCCAGAATAGAAATTCCTTAAAAATTATGAACTACCACATAATCCAGCTATTCTACTTCTGAGTATTAATCCAAAGAATACAAAACCGCTAATTCAAAAATATATATGCACACCTATACTCATTGCAGCACTATTTACAATAGCCAAGATATGGAAACAACCTTAAGTGTCCACAGGCAAGTGAACAGATAAAGAATATGTGAAATACACATACATACACAGAGAAAATTTATTGAGCCATAAAAAAGGTGATATCTTGCCATTTATGACAATTTGAATGGATCTCAAAAGTATTATGCTAAATAAAATAGTCCTACTGAAAAAGACAAATACCATATGATTTCATTCATATGTGGAATATAAAACAAAAACAAAATGAACAAAACCAAAAACAAACTCATGGAGGCAGACAACAAGGTGGTAGTTACCAGAAGGAAAGAGGGGTAGGGGGAGGGTGAAATGGATAACAGGGGTCAATTGTGTGGTGACAAATGGAAACTAAGCTTTTGGTGGTGAGCACAATGTGGGTGTGCACAGATGCCAAATTACAATGTTGCACACCTGAAATGTAAAGTGTTATAAACTGATCTGAACTACATTAAGAAAATAATTTTGAGTCATATGCAGTGCCTAGGGTTGCTTTACTTTTTCTTACTTTCTTCCAGTCTCTCTCACTCTAGAAATTTAATAGAAGTTACTATAAAGCGATCTGAGACAATGGGTAGGAACCCCATATACATAATCTAAAATGCTCTGAGTTATCATTTTCTTTTTAAAAATTTTTATGTATTAATTTTTAGGTAGATATATGTAGAGAAACATCAATCTGTTGTTCCACTTATTTATGAATTCATTAGCTGATTCTGCCATGTGCCCTGACCACGGAATGAACATGTAACCTTGGTGTATTGGGATGACACTCTAACCAACTGAGCTACCTGGCCAGGGCCCAAGTTATCACTTTCAACTAAGAGGTTTGGATCTTTGTCTCAATGTGTTACTAAATTTTATGATTTACTATTTGGGACTATAGAAGCAGACAACTTTCCAATGATGCAAGGCAATATATTTCTGAACTTTCCATTCTCTTTCATTTTGCCTTGAAAACCAGCTACTTTGCAGAACTCTTTTCTATTGGGTTACTTGCCACACACAGTCCCAGTACAATCAATACCCTCTTTTTCAACTTGCTACTGCAAAACTTGGACTGCCATTATTCCAGTCTCTGACATCAATTTTCTCATGGGATCACTAAGATGATACTATAGTTAAGGTTTTGGTTATGGTAGCAATTTCTGTATTTAGAGCACAATTAATACTAACTTCTATCACATATAAACCCTTAAATTTCAGTAGCTTAGCACAGTAAAGATTCATCACTTTCTTATCTAAGAACCACTGTGTGTCAATAGGACCTTGCAGATATGCTAATGAAACACATGGCTTCCAAGATCCGCATAGCAGGGGAGAGAAGGATAGTCTTAATTGCTTCCACACAGAAGTGATGCTTCATTTTTGCTCACAGTCAAGTGGATGTTAAGTAATCACATAATTCCTACATAACTTCATGAGAAGCTGAGTGATACAATATTGGCACTGCTGCTTAGAATCAGAAAATAAATCCAAATGTATCTGACTCAAAGTCTATTTTTTCTACCATGTTATACTTACTTTATTGTAATATAATCTTCTTCCCCTTTATTCTTGGTAGTAAAAATATTAAAAATATTTTAAACTAATTACAGCAATTATACTGACATAAAAATTTTGTTTGTTTTTCATTTAAATCTAGGAACAATGATTTCTAGTTTTATATGCATGAATATGTTCTAATTGCTCATCTGAAGTAATTTAGTTGATATTATTTTATATTCTGGACTAAAATTCAGTCACTGTAGCAAAAAGTTTAGGAGAAAAAAAGAAAAAACACTGTTAAAACTGCCTAAAGCACAAGTGGAGTAAAATCAGCAAGATATGATAAATTAGATGAATTTGAAAGAAAAATGTTGGAGGCAGAAAATGTAATGTGTTTCAATGGAAACCATAAAATATCCTTTAGAGTCTTCATTTCAAACTCCTCTGTGGCTTTAGAGCAAGACAAAGTATGTAATGGAGGCAAAGTAGAAAACTGTATAAATCTGATCACAGGCACTTTGATATAATGACCCTCAAATAATAAACCCTTTGACCTTACATTCTGAATAGGAAATGGCAATGTTGTTCTCAGAAATATGTTTTATGTAACAGTGGGCACTTTTTGTAAAGGATTTGAATTTACTTCTTTATAACAATGTCTGAAATATAAATGCTGTTCTGATATAACTGCAGAGGGCCAGCCCATCTTTCAGCTACACTTACTGTAAAGGGTTAAAAAACACTAACATAACACACATTTTTAGGGTTACAATGTCTGCCCAGTATGATATATCCTTTCAGTATAAATCAAGGTATTTATATGTTTAATATTTAACACTAAAAAAAATCTCTTAAAGTATAAGATAAAATAGGCATTCATGAACCATCATATATCTTTAAAACATAGGACCAGAAGTGATATATCATTTTTAAAAAGAAAAAAATACAAGATTTCATTAGGGAATGTGAAATAAAAGCTAGAAGGGGTAATAGGTTTAACTTAAGTTAAAGAAGATGAGTGCATCTATTTGTTATAAGCTAATAATTAGTAAAACAGGTATTTTGGATAATATCTATAATAAAAGTATTCAACTGTTAAGCTGTCATGTATAATTTGATAATATAAATGAGACAATATAATACCTATTCTCACTCACAAGTTACAGGCAGGGCTTTTTAAATGCATCTTACAGTAGTTGCACTGAAACATATATAATATCTTTCTTACCATTAATATCCTAGCTCCACAAGGGTAGGGTTTTTATATGCCTTATTTACTGTTAGACTTGAATGCTTAGAGCTGATAAAAATAGATATGTAGTCATAACCTAAAATATAGTAAAAAAAAAACACAACAGTATAATAAAATACTCTCTAAATTTCAAAACCTCCTGGAGGGTTGGGAGCAAGGAATTAAAGCGCCTGGGCGGTGATCCATTCATGCTGTTTATGAGGTGGATGCCATGGAAAAAGGAAAAAAGGCAGGTGATCTCATTTAATTCCCATGTCAACTAGAACTCCCAAGTGATGGACAAATGACATTTTCTAGGAGAAAGGGAACTGACTTTCTGAACGCCTTTAGCAGGCTGGCTCATGGCTAAAGGACTGTTTATATTAAACTGTGGAAAATGTTATATAAACTATACAACTCTCTGAAATATAAAACAGAAATGTTTCATGATGTAAATTTGCCTTTATGTGAGGTAAACCCATAAACCTCATCAGCAATTGTACTTATTTTTGCCAGGCCATAGACACATGTTCTTCCAGGGAAGAAATAATCAGGAGAGTCAGTCTTAATGTTCCAGATCCCTCCCTACAACACTTGAGCCTCTTGATTATTCCTATCTTTTAAATTATTAATACAGTTTGATACCGGGATAAGATCTCAGATTTGTGTAAGTCTAATTTGACAATCCATTCATGTTAAATTGGCCTACAGATGACAGAAATTAATGATGGTACATAACGTGTAATTATACCTCATTCAAGCTGGGACATGTTCAAGACTGTTCGAGACTGAGAGGCACTGTTATTAATAATTACACCTGGACAATAGGTGTTAATTGAGACTTTCCAGGGCAAAACTGAGACATACAGTCATGGTAGAAATAGTAAAGGGTCCTTCATTCATTAGTGTATTTGTTAATTTGATAAATATTTTTAAAGTTTTGCCAACTTGAAATGCCCTCATAAGAAAGTGAATGGGGAGATATGGTCCCATGTGGGAGTTGAAATATTCAACAACATATGAATTATAAATTATTCTGGCTGACATTGTAGTAACAATATAAGAATCAGAAAAACATATCTGGCATAAGTAAATGTTATTTCTAATTAAACATTATAAAATCACACATTACTGTTGTGGATAGTTTTCTTATTTGCATTATATTTATCTGCATAAATATTAGTATTTGAGAAAGACCTTAAAGTTGTAATTATGATAACAGGTGATAATATTAGCACTTGGACTAATTTATGTTGTTTCTGAATCACTGAACACTTCATGGGTCTCAAGGGAATCTCATACAACTCCTAATGCTTAGGAGTTGCTTAAAGTATGAAGATACAAAAACATACAAAATGTGTAACAGGTGTCATTATTAGAACTCTTATCTACTGGAGTAGACTTTTTCTGGAGGTTTTAGAGATAAAACCTATTAGTGTGCTAAATTATAAGATTTCTGTTTTTATAAACTAATTTAGGGAAGAAGAAGAAAAGGGCTCCAGTGGACCCATGAATCCCTTGAAATTATAAATGAAATGAATGTGTGTTCATATGTGCATCTTTGAGAACAAAGAGACGCTAATTTTAAAAATTGTATTCTTATATTTCATTATATTTGTATTTGTGAACAAAAAAGGAAAAAAAGATTAAGAATCAGCGTTAAAGAAAAATAATATCTGGAGAACAGGTTCACCAGTAGCCACAACTCATATTGTGAGGTAATGGCGACAGTCCTGCTCTGTGGAGTGAGGGAGTTTCCGGCCTTACAGAAGCTAAGTGCCTGTTATCACACTGTACCACTTTGAAAAATGTTTAACTTGTAGCCATTCACTCACATTTCCTTTATCTTAAAGGAAAAGAGGAGGAATTACCTAATGGCCTTTACCAAACCCTCTCTTCCTTATTTTAGCAACCTATATATTATAAGCTTTCTGATATTTAAGGTTAACTTTGGGTACAATGTTTTGATTATTCAAACACTCTGATCATAATGTACTTTTATACATCATACATTGATAATAAATTTTCAAATTGTAAATATAATAAAATATTCATAACACTAAAAATATCTTTGAATCATATTTTAAGAATTCTGTAATTCAGAACATTGATTTCTTTCTTTCAGTGCCTTGATTTTATTTTATGAACATGAATATTGTAGATTGTAAAAATCCTCAAAATAAATAATTTGGTAATATCTTCACTACTTTATTTCCATTCACTCTTAACCTTCACCAGAATGGTTCCTGTCTCTGTCATTTTGCAGAACTTGCTCTTTGTCAAGGTCACCATTGACTCTCTGTGTTCCAAATTCAATAATACTGTTTTGTTCTATTTCAAGACTGTTCAGCTAGTATTCAACACAATGGAACAGTCTATTCTTATTTACTAAATTATTTTTATTAAATTAGTATATCTATATATTTTAGAAAGTCAAGCATTATAAGACATAAAGTTTAAAAGATTTCTCACTAATGACTACAAAAATAAGACTACTAAATCTTGTTCAGAAATGGTAGTTATTTTAAGCATAACACTTGATACAGAAATTCACATTTATAGAAATAAACTTTAGTTTCTTATTAAAAATACATTTCATGTATTATACATATATACAATGTAATACACACAATATAATACACACACATATATATATGTACATTGCCTTCTATGCTATTTTACCTTATTCTAATTATATAATATAAAAAAGTAATATTTTTTAACCAGGCCCAAGTAGAGTCTCCCCCAAATCACACAGTGCAACTCAGTGTGCCATACAAATTTTATCATTTCAACATGTACCATGATTTGAAATTTAAGAAAGTTTGAGAAATAATGCTCTATAAGCTTATAGAACACCTATTCACTACTGTATCTTAAGTGCACATCATAACTCTACAAAACCTCAATGAAAAAAATTAATGAATTAAAAAATGGAACACATAATTAAACAGGGTATACAAAGATTTTTTTGCACCCTTGTTGACTCTATAGCAATGCATGAAAGTTGTTTTTAAAAGAGGGTAGAATTACTACCACTCTATTTCCTTACTTGTTGCAATGCAACTTCTCTCTCTCAGATAAAAGTTGACTCAATTTATAACAATGATTCAAGATCACTTGCTATTTTCTGTGGGCACAGTATCCTGTCAGGTGTTATAGAAGAGAGAGGTAAAACCCAGTCATTGTTTTCAAGGCATCCCTTTGCCAAAAACAACCATAACAAATGGTACAAACAGTGTGTGATGGGATGCATTAGACCAAGGCATTAATTGTGATTATAAGGGAGACCAGAAGCTTAGAAGAGAAAACAAATGTAATTACAGCACTGCAGGATAAGTGGGCAGTAACAGGCAGAAACAGATGCACTTTCAGGTGGAGGAAAGCAAACAAGCACAGTCACAGTGCTATATTCTTGGAATTATGAGTAGTACTGTATAACTATAACATAGCATTTGTAAAGACGGCGAAATATTGAGAGCCTTACAGATAGGTAGTAATTCCTTGTTCCCCGTTCTTAAACAAAACCTTCATGCAATGCTATGGAGTTAACAAGGAAAATATCCCCAAACCAGATTATGTAAGAAATGGAAAGCCATACTAAAATGTTTATTCAATAGGAAATAATCACGTTTTAAAGCTTGAAATAAGGAATCCATATCATCATATACATGTTTTTAAAATAATATATTGATAGTAAGAAGATCAGTTGGTAGTCCTTTGGAATAATTTGGACAAGAAAAAATTAGGATGAAAATATGCCCTATGAATGGTGGACAACATTCTAGGCAGGTAAATTCCCCCTTTATAAGGTTTTGAAGAGTAACTGATCTAAAAAATTGGCGTGATTATACCATATGGAAATGTGTTATGTGTGGAGCTTGGGGATATCTGCCAGAAAGCTCATCCCTTCTCCTCTCCTTGAACTTACATGAATTAGCACAGCATAGGGTCTAGAATTTGGAATTTCCCAATTCACATTATCAAACAAAGGGTCTAATACCCAGGGAATATAATCTCACAGGCTAAAATAAAACTGCATTGAGAGAAAGATAACAATCTGGACAATAGCTCATACTGAAAACAAAATTAGAATAAGAATTTAAGTAATTTAAATGTACTAAAAAGAAAAGGAAAAATAAAGCAAAAGTAGTAATAAAAGTACATAAATGAATATCTTCTGTAGGTAGATGATATAAATAATAAAATGGATACTGCTGAAATGTAATTTATTAGTTTAAAGATTATATTGAGAAATTCTCCCAAAAGAAGTCTGGGAAGGATGAAGGGATATAAAAAATATTTAAAGATATGGAGGATGAAAGTAAAAGTGCTTAGGTGAAACTGGTGTCCCAGAAGAAGAGAAAAATAAGAAATCAATCTAGGAGATGGTGCAAATGACATTGAAAGTAAGGTTGATTAAATAACTTAGTAAGATTTGTTGTTTCTTAATTTTTTTAAAAAAAAAGCTAAAAGAAAATAAATGGAAGAGTATATACATAATGACAAAATTTAAACCTAGATAGTAAGATTGGGTCCTAGACAAGAAAGAGGACATTAGTCAGACAATTGACCATAGATGAATATGGTTCATAGGTAAGTTAATGGTATTATACCAATATTAACTTCCTGGTTTTTATAATGTACTATGATTATGTAAGTTAATAGCACCTGGGCTATGAGTGAAGAATATTCAGAAATAATTTTTAATTTTGTACCTTTTTGTAATTTGAAATTATTTCAAAATAAAAAGTCAAAATGAAGGAGGAATATGGATATTAATTATGAAAATATGAGAAAGAAGAAAATAGAAAGAGTAGAACAAACTAGAAAAAACATCGAAGATAAAAACAGGCCCTACTCTTTCAATGAATATAATACATACAAATGGACTAAATAAGTTCACCCAGCTATTTGTTATTTCATGATACACATATAAAACAAAAAGTCAAAAGTAATAGGATGAAAAAATATGTTAGGGAAATTTTAACTAAAATACAGCTGGTATAGCTATACTAATATCAGGCAAAGAGAGTATGAGGAAAAACATTATTATGAAGAAAGAAAATAAATACATAATGATAAAAGGTTCAAGTCACCAAAAATATGTAACTATTACAATCACATAGATCCTTAATAAAACATTTCAAGATGTAATAAGCACAATTTGATAAAATTATAATTCCACAATTATGGTGCAATATTTCAATATATCTCACTTCTTGGTTAAGTGGACAAAAACATAAGCAAGGAAATAGACTATGTGAATAACAATGAAAAGTTGGATCGAATGAACTTAGCATTTATCAAGGCTAAGTTTTAGCAGATACCAAGATATAGGTAGGAGCCAGGATTAAAAAGGATTCTCGTTACAGTTAGTACATTAAGTAAACGAGACCACTTTTTAAGAGACTGTGGTAACACTGTGCCCACACAGTACTCCAGGCACTGCGAGCCTCTCAGCCGAGGGGAAATAAGATAGTGGTCCAGAAGGGGTCTGCATCTCAAACACAATGCTGTTACTTAATAATAAATAAATGGCAGAAGGAGAGGCCTGCCAAACTCACTAATCTTCCAAACTCACTAATCTCACAAATATGGGTTGAGCCTATATTTGAGTATGGTCAGAGAAAGAAATAATACCAATCACTCTGAAAGAAAAGCAATTTATATTAAAGGAAGAAGAGACTCTGCTAAGAAGAAAAGGTATTTCTCATGCTATATGACTGAATATATGCTGACATGTACAATTTGGTAAAATGGATTAAAATAATCCTAAATAGAAAGATACAATGCTTGTATTTAAAAAGTAACAGAAAATGTTACTTGGTGAAAGAAAGTAAAAGTAGTTTTTAGCAATGAATTGATATAATTCATGCCAAAAAATAATCTGTTCAAGTAACATTAGTACAATTTCTGGCTGTTTTTAAAATTAACCGTTTTTTTTTAAAGCAAGTATAAGGTAACTTGCTATTAGTTAAATGGAAGAAATATGAGGAAGATGTTATTTTTACTCTAATTCTTCTAATGATTTTAGGTAAGACACTTTTCAACTCCCATCACTTTTTTAACATCAGAAATATTAAAAATAAATGGAAAATAATATAATTTTATATTAAATGGGTGGTTGCACAGTATCTAAAATAATGCAGGGAATGACAGAGTATGTTAGATTTAATAGATTCAGAGGGTTTAATCTAATACAACCACATTCCCGTGCAATGATTTAATTATTACACACCAATACATTTACAGTCCTCAGGAGTCATCATGGTTAAATAGAATAGGCCCTAGACTTTGAATGAAGAAACAAAGCCTGGGGGTAGTACCAGCTCTGGCACTTTTGGATTATGTGACCTTGGATAAATTATCTTAACTTTTTAAATTCACTTTCCTCATCTGTGAAACAGAAATGATAAATTAAACTAAATGTTACAAAGTGACATGATCTAGCATTAGGATGGCTAAAACATTTTATTTTTTTTAATCCATTTTTAAAAGATTTTATTTATTTTTTATTTTTAGATAGAGGGGAAGGGAGGGAGAAAGAAAGGGAGAGAAACATCAATGTGTGGTTGCCTCTCATGCCCCTTTTCCTGGGACCAGGCCCTCAACCCAGGCATGTGCCCTGACTGGGGAATCAAATTGGTGACTCTTTGGTTCGCAGGCCACCGCTCAATCCACTGAGCCACACCAGCCAGGGCTAGGGAGGCTAATTCATTTAAATTTCCACAGTCCATTGCTAGTTGGCATTACTTGAGAGGGAAGTCAATCAGGACTCTTCATGATTTATGAATGCCATTCTCCAACGATTCAGAAATCCCTCGCCTAGAATAGGACAGGTGTCTCCACACCCTTTACTCCCTCTTTCTCTCCTTCCTACTTTTCCTTTCCCCCACATATTTAATATAAAATGTGGATATAAATCAGCTTAATTTAAAATATTAATATAGATCAAGTTAAATGGATTAAATAGTTTAAGCATAGTTTTTTTCTCCCTCAATACCATGACTTAAAAAAATAAACATGTAGAGACAATGAGAAAAGAAAAAAAGAATATAGCAGTGACACCAAAAACTATTTGCAAGCTAGAAAGCCAGTGGATGAAAGGTAACTGACAAAAGGCAGCATGAAGTTGAAATTTAAGGTTTGATGCAGGGAAGCTGAAAAAGAAGAAACTGATTCACAAACAGCATGCTAAAAAGGTGGAGAATTAGAAGCATGGTTTAAAGAATTATTTGAAAGACATAATTAGATCAACAGATCCTTTAGCTACTACCCATGACCACTATGCCCTGAGAGGAGTCTAAAGATTCAGCCTCTAGAGAAGTTAAACCAAAGAGATTCTTTGGGAATATACATGAAGAATCCCAAAACACCAATTCAAAAGAATTTATTCATGCACAGGTTCGTAGCAGCACTATTTACAATAGCTAAGTTTTGGAAACAGCCTAAGTGCCCATCAGTAAATGAGTGGACAAAAAAAAAATAAACAAACAAACAAAAAACTGTGGTACATTTACACAATGGAGTGCTATGCAGCAGAAAGAAAGAAGGAATTCCTACCTTTTGTGAGAGCGTGGATGGAAATGGAGATGATTACGCTAAGTGAAATAAGCCAGTCAGTAAAAGACAAATACCGTATGATCTCACTTATAAGAGGAATCCAATGAACAAAATAAACTGAGCAAAATACCCTCAGAGGCATAGAATCATGAAATAGACTTATAGCTTTAAGAGGGGAGGAAGGAGATAGGGACTGACTGAAAGAAGGTGAAGGGGTTAGTCTCATATTAGAGCATATATAAAGGACCCATGGGCATGGACAATGGTGAAGGGACTGCTTATGGAAGTAGGGGATGGGTTGGGTGGAGGAGGGCAAAGGGGAAAACGTGGGACAACTGTAATGGCATAAACAATAAAATATAAAATAAAATAATAAGCAAACCAGAAACAGACATTTAAAAAAAGAGAGAAAGACATTCTTGGTTCAGAAACATCAGTACAGCTAAGAATGAAGGATGGGGTAGGTACCTGACTGAAAACTGGGAGATAAAATGAAAGTGCTACACCAAGTTTTGCTGAGAACACTGGCAGTTACTCATATATTACAGACAAAATATTGGAAGAGTCTTCTTAAGAAACACTGCATCATCAGTTCATGATAAAGAGTATAGACTCCCCTTTATTATTTACATTAAAGCTACAAATCAGTAACACCCAACCACATATATGATCAGAGTTTCCAAGTGGCATTTCAGAACATTATTCATAATTAAAAGAAAAAATAAGAAGAAGAAGAAGAAGAAGAAGAATTGGTAGCATATTTTTAAAAAGCTCTAAGAATAAAGTAAATTGCGGGAATAGGGGAATACAGTACACAGGAGAGCCACCCACAAAAACAAACAATCAAATCTATATTGTATTAATATCCTGAGAGATGTAGAGAAAATACAACTATGTGTATGTATGTATGTTAGAAATTTGATTATGTCATTTAAAAACACACAAGTAGAAAATAAAACTGAATATTTTCCCCAAAAAGACAACAAATATAAAAGAAGATGGATAAATAAATAATAAGAAGCAGGATGAATTAGAGGATCATTCTAGGAAGTTGATCTGCATAATAGGAGTTCTAGAAAGATGATAAAATAATCATATTGAAAAATCTCTTTGAGGGCTTCAAAAGGAGACATGAAAAAAAAATCAGCAAAATTAAAGGCAGGTTATTTAAAATAATAGAGCCTGAGGAATAAAAAATAAAGAGAATTAGGAAAAGTAAACAGAGACTAAGGAACTTACAATAAATGCATTATGGGAGACCTAAAAGGAAAAGAGAAAAAGGAGTAAAGAGCATATTTGAAGAAATAATAAGGCAACTTCCCAAGTTTGAGAAAACACAAGCATTTACAAATCAAAAAAGCTCCAAAAGCTCCAAACAGGATAAACGAAATGAGACCCACACTAAAAGGTCTAACAAAAATGTCACAAAAAAAAAGGGAATCTTTTATAAAGTATATTTTATTGATTATGCTATTACAGTTGTCCCAATTTTTTCCCTTTTGCCCTCTTTTGCCTGTTATCCCCCCTCCCTCCAACAATACCCAACTTAGTTCATGTCCATGGGTTGTGCATATAAGTTCTTTGGTTTCTCCATTTGCTGTACTATTCTTAACACTCCCTGTCTATTTTGTACCTACAAATTATGCTACTTACTCCTTGCACCTTTTCACCCATACTCCCCCTTCCTCCTCCTAGGTGATAACGCTCTAAATGCTCTCCATACCTATGATTCTGTTTTTGTTCTGATTGTTCGCTTAGTTTTTGTTTTTTAGATTCAGTTGCTGATAGTTGTGAGTTTGTTGTCATTTTAATGTTCATAGTTTTGATGTTCTTTTTCTTAAATAAGTCCCTTTAACATTTCATGTAATAATGGCTTGGTGATGATGAACTCCATTTTTGACAAGGTTTGCTTTACCTTGTCTGGGAAGCACTTCATCTGTCCTACCATTCTATATGATAGCTTTGCTGGATAGAGTAAACTTGGTTGTAGGTCTTTGCTTTTCATCACTTTGAATAATTCTCGCCAGTCCCTTCAGGCCTGCAAAGTTTCTTTTGAGAAATCAGCTGATAGTCTTATGGGAACTCCTTTGTAGGTACCTCTCTGCTTTTCTCTTGATGCTTTTCAGATTCTCTTTTTATCGTTAACCTTTGGCATTTTAATTATGATGTGTTTTGGTGTAGTCTTCTTTGGGTCCACCTTGTTTGGGATTCTCTGTGCTTCCTGGATTTGCATGTCTATTTCCTTTACCAAATTAGAGAAGTTTTATTTCATTATTTTCAAATAAGTTTTCAATTTCTTGCTCTTCCTCTTCTCCTTCTGGAATCCCTGATTTGGATGTTGGTACATTTGGAGATGTCCCAGAGACTTTTCATACTATCCTCATTTTTTTGTTTTTGTTTTTTTAATTCTTTTTCTTCTTGCTATTCTGGTTGAATGCTTATTTCTTCCTTATGATCCAAATCATTGATCTGAATCCCACTTTCATCCCCTCCACTGTTGGTTCCCTGCAGGTTTTTCACTTTACTTAGAGGAATTTTCATTTCTTCCTGAGTATTTTTCATGTCATTGCTGTACTCAATGAGTTCCTTGAGCATCCTGATCACCAGTGTTTTGACTCTGCATCTGATAAGTTGGTTATATCTGTTTCATTTATTTCTTTTTCTGGGGTTTTGTTCTGTTCTTTCATTTGGGCCATATTTCTTTGTCTCCTCAACTTGACAGCCTCCCTGTGTTTATTTCTCTGTATTAGGCAGAGCTGCTTTGACTCCCTGTCTTAGCACACCTGTTAAGATGTACAGAGTGGAGCCTTAGGTATTCACCAGGGCGGGGAAACCTGCTTCACCACTTTGGAGCCCTGAGTGGGAGGAGGGCTCGGAGATGGGACAATGCCACTGCCTGGCTTCTGAAGGTTTGCCTGGCAATTGCCCCATTTCCAGTCACTTCATCCACTTCCCTTATGCTCCTTGCACCCTTCTAGCTGTTGCCATGATGGTGATTCCCAGAGTAGGTGGGTTTACATACATTCTAAGGCTGTGAGGGCCTTTTAAATGGCTCTCCTGAGAAACTGATAGTTTCTTCCACCTCCCCAACACTCACTGGTTTTTACAGAGAGATATTATGCAGCTTTATCTTTCTGGTGCTGGCACCATGGGTTGTGTGGACTGGCCTGAGGCTGGGATCGCTCACGATTTTTACTTACCATACGTGAATGTGGGACCACCTGTTTGCCGCTGCCTCTCTGCACCACACCACGTCCCTCCTCCCCAACTCCTTGACTCTGCCCCACCTGTCTGGATGAATATGGCTTCTTTAAATCCTTGGTTGTCAGACTTTCATACAGTTTGCTTTCTGGCAGTTCTGGGTGTTTATTGTTTTGAGGTTAGTTATAATTCTTCTTGCGGTTGGGCAAAGAGGTGAAGTGTGTCAACCTATGCCTCCATCTCGACCAGAAGACCCAGAGTATCTTGAAAGCCACAAGAGAAAAGTGATATCACATACAAGTGATTTTCAGTAAGACAGTCACCAGATATATCAGTAGAAACTTTGCAGGCTGAAAGGCAGTGGGATGACATATTTAAAATGCTGAAATTATAAAAAGAAAATGTCAACTGAGAATTCTATATTTGGTAAAACTGTCTATGACAGTTAATTTCATGTAGCACTTCAGTTAGGCCATGATACACTATTCTATAGATGTTTCTACAAAGATATATTTTAGATGAGATTAACACTTAAGCCACACTTGAATAAAAAGGCAAATAAAAACATTATATAATATAATAGTCAATTTACCAAGACACATGCAACAAACATCAGAGGTACCAAATACAATGTAAACTTTTACAGAGCTGAAGGCAGAAACAAAATATCTCTACAACATAGTGGAATACTTCAATGACTCACTTTTAATACAGGCTATAACAACCAGAGAGAAGATCAATAAGTAAACATAGACTTGAATAACACTATAGGGAAATTGGACCAAACAGGGTTTTATAAAATAGGAGGATACACATTTTTCTCAAGTGGACATGTAACATTACTCAGGACATGTAGTATGTTTATAAAACCAATCTTAATACATTTAAAAATACCGAAATCATATCAAGTATATTTCCCTGTCACAAAGGCATGAATATAGAAAACAGCAGCATAAGGAAAACTGGAAAATTTATAAATATGTAAATTACATGTAAATTAAATGACACACACTTAAATAGTCAATGAGCTAAAGAAGAGATAACAATGAAAATTATAAAATATTTGAGACAAATAAAAATGAAAACACACCATCCCAAAATTATGGGATGCAGGAAAATCAGTGCTAAGAGGCAAGTGTATGGCTATAAATAATTACATTATGAAAGAAAAGAGGTCTCCAACCACCTAACTTTAAAGCATATGGAACTAGAGAAAAATAAAATTCAACTCAAAGCTACCAGAAGAAAGTAAAAATAAATATTAGAGGAGAGGATCAACAAAACAGAGTTATAAAAACAACAAAGAAAATCAATGAAAACTAGATTTGGTTCTTCAAAAAAAATTAGCAAGATCAACAAATTTAGCTAAAAAGGCCAAGAAAAAAGAGAGGATGGTTGTGTAACAATGTGAATGTACTTAATATACAGTTAAAAACTTAAAATGCTAAGTTTTGTGTTTATATATATATATATATAATTTTACATAAAAGATAATACAAGAGAAATCCCTAGAACCAACGTATATTTTTATATTGAAAAGCCACAATAAATTAAATAGGAAGAAAATCAACCTTAACTAACAAATAAATACCTATGAAACAAATCTCTATGAAACTGTAAAACAGTTGTTATAAAAAGAAAATGCTAAAAGTTCCCAAGCAGAAGAGAAAAACTATAAACAGATGTTTATATACAACAAAATAAGAATTAAATGGCAATATACATCTCAGAGGTAACACTGGAAGCTAGAAGATAATAAAGCAATTAAAATTTTTTTTTCTGAAAGGAGTTCTACACAGTCAAATCAGCAACCAAATATAAGCGCTGCATAAAGACCTGTTTAGGCTTTCAAGTTTTAAAACATTTACCTCCCATGTATCTTTTCTCAGTAAACTAATCATCAGGAGACTACATTAAAATAATAAAATAAAATATGAAAGAACAAGATACAGCATCCTGGAAACAAGGGTCCCCCACACAGCATAGAGACATAAATTCCTGAGATCGCAGTTGAAGAAATAATAGCCATTAAGATCAGGTTTAGATAACAAGCAGTCCTAAAGAAATCAGCAAAATGAAAGGTTCATGTAAAAATACCTTGAAAACAAAAATATATATAATGCCCTTGGGGATAATAGTGGTTTGAACAGTATGTGAATTTCACACAAGTTTTTTAAAAAACTAGTATAAGGAAGCAAATATATTTCTAATATATTCTGTGGTTCAGCTGTGAAGAGCATTTACATAGTCATAATTTAAATCATTAAATATTAGTTAACCCCCAAATAGTGATAATTCTATTGGGATAATAGAGGAGAAAGCATGTAAGCATGTGTATTAGGAAGGATTTGTAACTCTCTGAATCTGTATATTTATACAATGTTAAATGAGGAATAGATGTTTCATCCAGAATGAACAACAAATACTTCATAAAGTCTTATATTTTTAGTTCAAAAGTAGCATGCCCAATTTCTAAAGAATTTAATTACTCTTCATCAAATTCCATTCAAATATAATTTAAAAATTCATATAACTAACCTTTTTGAATGAGACGTCTTGATTTTTGGCCAATATCTTTTGTTTTTAATTCATATAAAAGAGATGAAATATGTTTTTTCCGTTTACTGGAATATTCTAAATCAACAGGAAAATGTATATTCTGTGGAAACAAAAGCAATGACACCAATGATAATCATATATATATTTATTTATTTATTTATTTATTTATTTATTTTAGAGTTCTCAAAGAATTCTCACATGTGTAATACATCACCACTGATTTTCATTTTAAAACAACAAAAACCTGGGAGCCAGGCCAGAGTTAGGAAAGATAAAAAGAACTCCATCGTGTGTGATTTTGATAAATTGCTTTCCTATTAATAGTTAAGGATATACTTTGGACAATGCAAAAGGCGGGGAGTGGCTTTCAGTAAGATGCCATGATTAAAGGAACAAGGACAGGAAAGAAAGAAGGAATAAACAGAGAAGTGTTAAGTGTTTAGTTTTGCCCAGGGAGATTCAGAGTAAGAAAAGAGAGGCAAAATTATTTCACAGAACACTAAAAGGGTGGAATACACACAAATAGAGAAATTGGACTAGAGTTACCACAAGACTTAAAAGTACAACTGGGTTAGACATGTGTGAAAGGAATAACAAATACAATATTGAAAAGAGATTCATGGAGAATGGGGTTACCCTTAGATGTAAATTGGACAATGTATGTAAGGTGGTTGGGAATGTTTTAATAATTAATGCTGAGTTGCCCTAAATTTTCTCTTCACAGTTCATCCAGGAGTGATTCACAGGATCCACCAGGTCATCAGGAACCCAGCTGTTTCAAATTTATCATCTGTATCTTACTGCATCTACATGGCTTCTATACTCAGTGTTGACTTATGCGTCAAGATAGCCACTAGAGCTCCAAACACAATGTGTTCCTCTCAGTCAGTAATATGGAGGACAGGGTAAAATGATAAAAGCAGACCATGTGTCTTAATAAACTCTCACAGAGGTCCTTCCAAACAACTGTGGTTTATATCTCATTGGCCACACACCCCTACAAAGGAGAGGATAAGAAATACAGCCTTTTTTACTAGGTACCTCACTGTCTGGAGGAAAATTGGGGATCTCTTCCCTAAAATGAAGAGAAAGACAAATATTGGTAGGCAATCAATTACAGTCTGTCACAGAAAAAAAATCAGAGTCTTTAGAAGGATATATATCTATATTTTGAAAAACCTTCCCAAGATATCATGCTTTCCTTTACAAGAACCACTGGTCTTAATTCTGAAGACTCAAAATATTTATCTTCAGACAGATTTCCCCTTTCTGAAAATTTTTTTTTGTATATTTGTTTATGGAATATTTGTATAGTGCTTATCATTTGTCATTGTTTTAAAGCTCTGTACAGATACTCATTTTTGCAATACTTATAACAACCATGAGCTATGCTCTTTCACCTGGAAATGTCACAGATATCTTATACTCAAGATATTATCTTTCCTTCGAACCTATTAATACTTCTAGTTTTGGTGACTAGCACCACCTCCATCCATTGACAGGAAGTTCACATCAACACTCTAATGTGATAGCTGATAGAATTTTGAAATAGAGAACTCATCATCATATTTCCACTACCTTGACCTGTCCACTTGTACGAACAACCTTTATTCTTAATTTAGCAGAGACACTGGATATGTGTCCTGGTCTCCTGTATTTAAAATCTTCTGCCCAAATTCCTATATCATACAATAGAATTATATTTAATTATGTATCCTTAGGTTTCTTTCTATCTTTTAAATTTTATGTGTAATGCCTCTAATTACTGAAAATGGTTTGTCTTTATACAGTGATTCACTGTAAAAGACTTTTTGAATGCTCATGACAGGCACTAACTAATCTTGGAATACATCTCAGGTTTTGTTCTTCACTAAAAAATTCTTCACTGATCAATTTGTACACAACACAATTTCTTTTCAGTATTTACATGAAAAAACTACACTTTCTGTTATAGAAACAAATAAATAGGTACTTTTGAGATATTCTCCCTATAGTTAGAATTTTTTATGGCTGCCAAGAATAATTTTAATATGATATATAATGTCAACACATTATCAAAATATGACTTTGAATAATATGTAAAGCCATGTTTGAATATTGCTTCTATTTTAATGTGGGTTTAACTCTTTAACAGAAATTAAACAAAGTATGATAAAAATGTAGACAGCTGTTTTGCAACAAAATCTGTAACAATCAATTTCAAATGGTTTTTCAACCTCAAATTTGACCATCAATCCTCTCCAAATTGCATCATCTTAACTCTATAGTCATCCTTCTTGTACCTTCTTACTTCTAGAAATTTTCCTTTATTTTAGTAATCTCTTTGTCTCTCCCCCCTAACAATGTAATTCATCATATATTAAAAATCACCTCAAATTCTATTTCAACCATAGAAAGGGATCCTTTCTTTCTTCTAGATCTCATACTTATATTCTATACATGAGAAAATAATAAAAGTGGAATATATGGATATGTTCAACAATTCCATTTCTACTAGTACTTACTCCTTTCCCTTTCCCTAGTAGAATAAAAAAAATAAAAGTTAAAAGTATGTATCTGTCTGTCAAAACTGAGTATCCACTCTCTACCATAAATATTGTCACTTAGTTTATAGAATCACAAAATTTCAAAGTACCCTAGTTAAAGAAATAGTTCCTTTCAGAAAAAAAAAAGATTTTTTTTTAGTTCTTCCACTTATCCTTCTTCATATATCCATATGCCACCATTTGTCATCACTTAAAATAATTTTTCCTTCCTTGGTTTTATAAAAGAAAAATTTATAGCAAAGGGTGCATATGTGACAGTGAAACAAATTTATAGGAAGATGATCAGAAAGTCTAAAGCCCTGAATGAACTAAGACTTACAAAGTTGCCAAGGTACAGAAAATGTGCTTTTCTGTTATATGTACTGCAAGGAGGAAAAGGAAGGATGTGGCCACTTACTGACTGATCTTCGAAATAACAGAGGAAAAAAAGTTATCAGAAGCTTTGGAATAATCAAATAAGTATCTTGTTTTTAATGACAGAAAGTATATTCTGTTAACTAAACTACATTAAAACAAACACTGGTATTCAATGGTTTAAGAAAATGTTTTAAGGATGTTTTGTAGCACCTAGAAAAGGAATTATCAGCAAGGAGCAGTTTAAGTTGATAACAAACTAATAATTTCAATTTTAACAGGGTCAAGAGATACAAACCTCCTTGATATGAGAAGCCTGCATTTCAGCAGTATTTAATAAATGGTTTTACTACTTATGAAAAGCAGAGTGATTTGGTGGAGATCAGAGATGTTGAATCATTACATGGAAAGTAAAGGTTAATAAAATGATGCAAACCTAAAGGGACATCTCTGATATCATATGTGGACCTGTTTTATCCTTATCAATATATATATGAATTATTTGAATAAAAATATAAAGGAAATGCTTATCAAATTTTCATATGAAGTTGTAATAGAACTAAATCAGTTAACATCAGACAGAAATTTAACATATTATCAATAGACTATAGCAATGGGTCAATTAAACAGATGAACTTTCATAAGAATAAATGTTGTAGTTGAAGAAAGTGTATTTAATCGCTGCAATATATCATTTAATTTAAAAACCTGAGTAATAAGAGACTAAAATATTTTAGTTAAGAGTAAATTAATTAAAACTTCATTGTGTGATGACCTTATACTATATGCTGTATTAAGCATTTCATCTAGAATATGGGAAGTTAGAGCCTTACCATATTCAGAACTATAGATGAAGCACTTTGTCATGTCGGGGCAACACATTTTCAGGTGATTACTGATAACCTGGAACATGAAAAGAAAGTAGCCTATCTACTGAATTATTTTTAAAGTGAGCCCTATTTGATTAAATCCAGAATATAAAAGAGGAAACAAAGAGAGATTCAGGCTACTCACCTCCAACTTCCATCTTCCTCATCTTGTAAAACGATATCACAGCATTTATCACAATTTTGTGTTTGTTTGCTTGTGTTATAACTTGGTTTTTTGTTTTGTTTTGTTTTGTTTCTTTTAATTGTTGTTCTGTTACAGTTGTCCCAATTTTCCCACATTGTTCCACTCCCCACTCTCACAGTCATGTTTTTTATTACCATGATTTTAAAAAATAGTCCTGGCTGGTATGGTTCAGTGAATTGAGTGCTGGCCTGTGAATCAAAGGGTCGCCAGTTCAATTCCCAGCCTAGGGTCCCTGCCTGGGTTGCAGGCCAGGTCCACGGTAGGTGACATGCAAAAGGCAGCCACACATTGATGTTTCTCTCCCTTTCTCCTACCCTTCCCCTCTCTAAAAATAAATAAATAAAATCTTAAAAAAACAAAATAAATTTTTAAAAAATTAAATTAAATTCAAAATAGTCTACAAGGGCAAAGACTTTGCTTGTCTTGATTATGTAGTGCCAAGAATGACCCTTGCACTCAGCAGTTACTCAATAATTATTTGTTAAATGTTGAATGAATAGTAACAAATCAAAGTACTAAGAGGAATAAGTGGAAGTTTAGGAACTTTGGTTCAATATTATATAAAATGAAACCCCTTCACTTCACTACAGCATGGATGGAACTGAAGGGCAGCATTATGCTAAGTGAAATAAGCCAGGCAGTGAAAGACAAATATATGATCTCCCCTATAAGTGGAACCTAATCAACAAAACAAACAAGCAAGCAAAATATAACTGGAGACATTGAAATAAAGAACAAACTGACAGTAACCAGAGGGGAGGGTGGAGGGAGATAATGGAAGAAAAGAAGAGGAAGGGTCATCAAGGAGCATGCATAAAGGACCCATGGACAAAGCCAAAGAGGGGCAGGACTAAGGGTGGGAGGTGGGGGTGGGTGGGGTGGAGGAGAATGGTGGGAGGAAAAAGGAAACAACTGTACTTGAACAACAATTTAAAAAAAAACAACAACTATTTTTCTGGAGTCTAACAACCAGACAGGATTTTATCAGAAATTTCTAGCTTATAATTTTTAAAGGACTCTATTCCAAATGACACCTCCAGCATTCCCTTCTTTTATTTTGAAATCTTACATACACAATAATTACTCCAAAGTTTTTAACTCCACAGCTCTTTACAACCCCCCATCCCCTTTTTCTAAGCTCTTCATTATGTACATCAACTTAAACTCTCTGAATCTTTTAGTCTCATCTACTTTACCATTCCTCAATATCCCCACCCCCCACACAAAAGAAACATAAATATAACCATCTTGTAGGAATAATGATGTCTTTACTCATGCACATCCCTCTATCTACCTATTCTGTTGATATTACATTAAAATAAGCCAGAGAACCAAAATGGTAACAAAAGAGCTCTCCATTGATAGTACTGAGTGAAGAAGTTAAAAAAAAACAACACTTCATCTATAATACTAGGTATGAAAGTGAGGAGAGACATCTGTATATCAATAGCCTCATCCAATAATAATAAAAAAAATCTCCAATTGTTACTAAAAAATGAAATAGATGAACTGAGGAGCTATGAAGCTCCCTGTAATTGACAAACTAAATAAGAAGTACCTGGTTGTCAAATATCAGATGAATGATTGCAAAAGATATTTATTTCCTCCAAGAGAGATGATAATTTATCATTTAAAAATTGAAGAGTAGTGACAGAGGTAACAATTTTCTCTATCTTCTTTCTAGAACAATGGTAAATATTTTTATACTAAACTCTTCTGTCTTTGAAAATTCAGATTCATTTTTAACCCTTAATTTTTTTTACTATCCCACTTACTGTTCTGAAGATTCTGGTTTTGTTTTCACATTATATATTATGCAGATCTGAGTTCTTAATTTTAAAAGAAATTACAAGTCTTTAATCAAAGCAGATTAATACAGACTCATTGTTATATTACCTATCTGTTCCTATACTATCTATACTATCCTATACCCGAACAAGTGTTTGTTTTGTCTAATTACATGCTGTTCATTGTGAGTAAGCTCCATTTCAGGGATGAGCCAAAAACTGATTTAGAGTTATAGCCAAGTCACTAGCCCCTTGGCATCCTACCCCATTTTTTTAATCTTGTTTTCGTTCACTTCCTTTTTCCCAACAAAGAAATTATCTCTAAAAATGATAATTCAGACCTCAGGTTTTCCACATAATAGTCAGAGGGATAACTTTAGGAATATGCTATAATCCAAACTAAAAGAGATGCTCTTTTTTTTTTTTGTCTGAATAAAAACTGTTAGCTCTAGTTTTTGGCTACACAGCCTCTCATTAGTTGGGAGAGCAAAGCTTTCAACATAGGGGAGGCAAATGTATAGTGGTCCATGTGTGGCAAGTGTCACTTGAACACACTGCTTTTAAGAATATGGGCTGGTAACAGGAAAAATCATGGACAAAGCAGCACAATTTAAAATGAAGTTTTACACAAAAAAATACTTTTTAAGATATTCCCCTATAAGCAAGTAGCAAGTTTAAAGGCAACCTGAAAAATTGCTACAATTATTTGATCCCAATCTTTCTTTACCTTATCAAAGAAGATTAGAAGAAATACTCTTGATACATGAGGAAAATAATTCACAAAGAATGAACTAAATAAACAAATACAAAAGGTAGCCAAGGGAAATAAGGGTGGCTGAATATTATATTTTGCTGCAAATGTCCATTTAAGGAACACATGGGAAAAAGCATCATAGAAAGATGCCCCCTCGGTTAAAGAATAGTTAAGGCCTAAGGCCTATCTTTACCAAGATCAGAGGTGCCAATGTATAAATTACTGTAGCCCACTCTTTGTCTTCTACATTACTGTGGATGTTTGGTAGTAGCAGTCATGGAACCCAGTAAAAAGAGATGCTGTAAACTTCCATAGTATATTAGGGTTGTTTATAATTTCAAGTTGAAAGAATATAATGCTAGTTCATGAATAATAATAACACTAGGTAAAGGACATGAGGTAGTTTTATAGTGTACAGGTTTGTTTCTTCAGAAATCTCTCTAGAAAGTGTATTTACTTAATTATTACTTTTCTGACAATGCAATTCTACTGACAATACTATTTTTCCGAATGCATTTATTACATTGCATAATAGTCAACATATTATATAGTAATAATGAAGAATGATTCTGTATCTGGTTTACCTAAAGATCACAGTTTTAAAAGATTATAATATAACTCTACATAATATTATTTTGTTTATAACTGTCAAAGCACTTATTGCATTCTACCTTATATCATAATTAAGTACATTTCTCACCCCTAGAAGGAATTATACTCTCTGAGGACTGGGACTATGTTTATTTATCTCAGTATCCCTGTACTACTTTGGATTCTTCAACCTCTGTTGGCAGTATCAACTCACAAATAACAACAACAACAAAAATATACTGAGAATTTGATTATTTATTCAACACGTATGTGTTGAGTGCCAACCATATTCATGGAACAAAGTTATTATTTTGTGAATACTTAAATTCTATGCCTTTCAAAATATTACATAATTTAATGATTTATGCTCTATGTAGATGTGGAAAACATGAGAAGCAAGATAAAGACATTGAATGTGAGAGAAACATAATAGAAAGCACAGGCTGAATGCTTAACACACAGCTGGTAAAAATATGTATTTTTATTGAACCTTATATTTACCTCACTAGGTTAATATAACAGTTTTCAATTAGTAAATCTAATCATTTTGAAATGAAAGAGACATAGCATGCATTAGTAATATAAGTTAATACTGCTTTAGTAATTCCCAAATAACACAAGTTTGTATAGTGGTATAAAATTTAAGGATGGGCAGTTAAACAGAATTTTTCTAAAGAAAAAAACACTTTTTTTTTCTCATAAGTATAAAATATATAGCCCAAAAGTCTACAATTCTAGGTATATTTGAACACTGTTATATTTAGGAAAGAGGAGAAAAGAGCAACAGATAGAGACTGCCAACATTTTACTAATGTTTTAGTTGATTTTTCTACACCCTAAACACCTCAAACAAACCAGCATTTTAGAGAGTGTTTTAAATTGGGTTTTAGAATATGAGGAGGATGTTATATTTACCATTAAAAACCTTTCAATAGATTAACATAATAGCCATATACATAATGGTGCTTTTAAAGTAAAGCATATTATAATCAATTTAAATATGCTTTGTAATATTGATAAACTATCAAATTGACTCAATAACAATGACTTGGATAATATTTTCTGAAATTGAAATTTTAGCCTCTTGCAACTAAGAATAATATACTCAGTTTTGGAGTTCAGGATATTGGTAAATGTTGCTTTGTAGAAGCCTTTATTGCAATACGGAGGACTAAAATGACTATTTCCAATGAGGCTGATGCTCCTTCCCCTGCACCCCAACTGCTCAAAAGGTGAATTATATAATGTGTAGATTATACATGAGAAGGGACCCCAAAAAACAGAATTTATTTATAAAAATTGTATCTTTATTCTTAAATGTTTAAACTTCAGTCACCTTCAAAGTACTCTCCATTTTTTGCAATACACCTATCAAGATTTTTATCAAGACTTGCTCAAAAACGGTTTTTGAACTCATCGATTTTGATGTCTTTTAGTGCTTGTGCCCCTTTTTTGTTTCACTTCTTCCACATGGGCAGAACATTTCCCTTTGAGGGCTTTTTTTTCTTTTTAATCAGGGGAAACAAACAAAAAAAGCTGTTTGGGGCAAGATCAGGTGAATAGGGAGGGTGGGGCACAGGGGTCCTGCTGTTTTTGGTCAAAAATTGCTGAACACTCAGCGCGGTATGGGCAGGTGTGCTTATAAATCACCCATGAGCTAACATGTTGAAAGAGTCTTTAAAAAAATTCATATAAGTTGAACACAGCCTCTCACAACAACACCAGCTGGTACACTGATACAGATGGGTTCCTGGAACACTCACCTAGTGGCGGAAGCCTGCACTATAATAGGCCTACCCTCCAGAAGATAATCCCAGTTTTGTGGGGTCCCCACTCATAACAGATTAATTATATAATATATATACCTATATACATGTAGATATGGTACATATATACGTACTCAGGCAACATATATTTACACAGACTTAGTAAAGTGCTATCACTGACCCTGGTAGCCAGCATACAAGTTCTTCAGCCTCAGTATGAACCTAAATCTGTGTGTCTTCATAGCGCATTCCAAACAGCTTCCTTAACAACCTCAGCCCTACTGCTTTTATTGGAAATATTTCAGGCATGGTCCAAGCATTTATTATTTACATGAAGTCCAACATTCCTGTGGCTAGGTAAAAGGACTCAAAATGGTAGTAATTAAGGCTCTTCCCAAAGTACAAACAGCCTTATGTTAGGGTCTTAAGCTATTAAGGAGGAATTGCCTGAATCCTTTTATTTTATTAAACAAAGACTTAAATATAAAGAAATATCTACAGTCTAGTATGAGTCTCTCTAGGCTTCCTAGGTGAATACTGAGAGCAAAAATCCATACTTAGATGGAACATCTCTAAACTAACTTAAATAGACCGGAGAGCAGCAGTGTGATTTAATAGTTAATATTTTCCAAGATATGGTACCTATATTTGTTTTGAGAAAATTCAGTCTTATCAATTTCTAGATGAGTCATAAAACACAAATCTTTGTCATTCAAGGCTTAGACCAATATTGAAACACATTAAAATTTCCACTCTCTTACCGTGAACAAATAAAAATTCATTCTAAGTGGTAAAGAATGGTCATTTTATTGATTTTGTTATCTTTCTTATTAGAAAAAGATAGACAGTTTAAAACGTTTTGCATTAGCAGTCTTTGCAAAGCAATTTTTAGATGGTATGTTTCACTGGATCTAAAAATGGTAAAATTAGCTTTCTTGTATGAGGAAGTAAATAATTTCATTGAACATTTTTATACAAGTTTCAAATTGTTAAAATATGCTGGCGTGGATGAACTGCTAAGTGTATTTCTCTTTTCAACTTTACACTTATCTTGTGTGTGCAGCTGATATCCCTAGTGTCCAATCAGAGACAGGTTTTCATCCTGTTGTCCAGGGAATGATGTGCACGATTCCTTTTGACACTGATGAGAGGTGAATACATAAATCCAGCCCACTTACTTCAGTGAAAATGGACCCATATTTTTTTTTTACCCTGAAGAAAAATACAGTAATAAAGTTTAAAGATGGAAAAAAATACAGTTAAACTCTTGAGGTGTACCATTAGTTAGTTAATGATAGTCAGCAAACATTACATTTTGCCTTGAGGACAGTGAGTTCCAGATTTTCATTTAGGTGCTCATGAATTCTAATAATCATGGTTCCCTATATGATAGCAAGAAATCTAAACAACATGAATGATGAGTTTTTCACATTTCAGTGAACTCAAAAGTTAAAACTAAGAAGGAAAAGTATGCTTTTTGCATATTTTCTTCTACCCCTATTCTCCACTGAGATCTTTCTTGTGAAATAAGTATATGGATTTCCTATAAATATTTAGAAGTTGAGAATATACAGTATTTCACACATAAAGACTGTGCATCTATTTAAAAAGGTGTGGATCTTGTATAAAACTCTAATGGTGTCTCTGAACTAGAATTTTCAAGATTATATCAGCATTTCTAAGACTTGGGGGGAAAATGACTTGGCATAGTGTATCAGAACAATTGCCACTAAACAAGTATCCTAACTCTAATAGTAGTAAAGAGAAACATGCAATGAAAAGTTAAGTCTATCCAGCAAAACATCTTTATTTTCTTAATAACCCAGTATCTATTATTCATTAATTGACTTATATCATTTATTCTTATATCACAGACTATAGAATTTCTGAAATAATGAATTTTATTAAAATGACCACAGTATATGGTAACCCCTTTACCTTCACTTTTTTTTTTTAGCGTGTTCTAAGTTCTAGTGTAACAGTACTGGCAAGAAAAACATTTTATTCCATAGTTCATAACTCTGCAAGATCCTTTTGTATCTTATGCTTTATTTTTGACTCGCATCTTATTTTTAATCTATGTTCTTTCAGTGAATACCTTAATGTCTCTCAGCCACATAAAAAATACCAACAATTAGCAGGATTATGTTAGCTACTTTTCTCATAGTAGCACAGTGGATTAATATTTTAAGAGAATAAATCCATGAGTTATAAATTATAATGCAAAACAACCTAATACAATAAATAGTACTTCATATCAATAAATATTTGTTGAGTGCCTTCTATGTGCATATCACTGTGCTAGGTAAAGGGTGGTAAAACAAATAAAATACAATGTGCCATAAAGTAGGTTGTATTCCTACAGTAAAATACATTCACATAAAACAGCCACCTTCAAAGGAAGGAGGCCATAAGTAAATTTTAATAGAAACAGATACCAAAAGAACTATTAGTAGCAATATTCCAATTAACTGGAGAAATTATTTTCCCCTAATATTAAAAAAGAACAAGTGTCTGTTCTTAATCTCATCATGGACTTTACGCTTTTATTTAATGCTGCAAATTAAAGCAAAGAGGCATACAGATAATGAGGTATGATTCTGAAAATAATCTCACTCGTAAACAAAACAAAGTAAAGATCAGGTTCCAAAATGGAGCTTTTGGCTTTGGCATCAAGAACTTAATTTAAGGTGAATGAACACAGGCATTTAGGGCCTACCTTGAGATGGAGATTGTTTGATGCCATAATGGTAGAAAAAAGGTAATATGCTAGAATGGAGATAAATTGGAAGGAGGACACATAATAGTGCCTTTGTACTATATTAGCCCTATCTATGAAAAAGTAGATATAATGCTCTCAAATAATAGGCTGACTGGTTCATAGCAGTCATGATCAAATACAGTTATTTTTACAAAGCTTAATTTTAATGCTGGACTCTCTCACAACATGCAGTGATTTTTTTTTTTTTCTGAAGGAAAGGCTGTAAGATACAATGCTCTGTCTCTGCAATCATCTTTTCCTTCCTCTGGAGCTACTAAATATACAACATACAAACTCTATTCTCCTTCCAATTCTAGGACCTAAAGCAGGAGGCAGTAAGCCTCTCCAGGCAAATACTTAGAATTCCCTATTAATTTACCTTTGTTCATAGCCTAACACATAACACTGGTAATTAGATTTTTATCTCGTTCTTGATCTCCATCATTCTGTTATGCTTTTGCAATGTTTCCACTTCCAACTTAACATCGCCCTTGGGTTATTTCCCAAGCTTCCATTCTCGCAATCCAGTCTTTAGCATAAGTTTCATTCTTATGATAATCCTTCAGCATAGCTCCTAGGCTTTGACACCTGTTGGCAGACAATATTAACACCAACTTTCTATCTCAACCTGGCCCAATTTCAATGTTGATAAACTTTCCATACTCTCCATCCATGTGCAAATGATTGGACAAACTGTACAAATGGTCAGCTGGTGCTAGCCACATGGACTGAGAATAGAGCTTACAGTACTTCTTGAATACGAAGCTACTTACCAGACTGACCACCCTTTGCCAATTCATATCACTATAACCTTTTACTTCCTGTAATGCTCCGATACAAATTATTTCTTAACCTAATCAATGTTCCTTCAATTAATATACCATTTCCTATAAATTCCAAGATAAAATGTACGTTAAAGTTCCAATCTGAGTGATAGTTTAAAACCTATAAATGTTATAACAAAGTTGAACTCAATGGAAAGCATCTTGAAGGAACTGGGAACATGAACTAGATGTCAAAAGGCAGATATAAGGGTGGATCAAAAAAAAACCCCATAGTACAGGTTCCCCACTAGTAGGAGTTCTAGAAACCCATCTGTATCAGTGTACCTGCTGGTGGTGTTGGGAGAGGCTGCATTTGGCTTCAGTGAAGTTTTTTTGCAGACTCTTTCAGAGCGTTTGCCTATTTCATGATGTGTGATTTATGAGCACACCTGCCCTCACCACGCTGAGTGTTCAGCACTTTTTGACCGAAAACAGCATGCCCCCTGTGCTCTACCCTCCCTATTCACCACATCTTGCTCCAAGTGACTTTTTTGTTTCCTGTGTGGAAGAGTTCAAACAAAAATGGCAGAAGTACTAAAAGGCATCAAAATTGATGAGCTCAGATACTGTTTTGAGCAGTGGAAAGAATGTCTCAATAAGTGTATTGCATCAAATGGGGAGTACTTTGAAGGTGACTGAAGTTTAAACATGTAAAAATAAATACTTTGTTATAAATAGATTCTGTTTGGGGGGTGTCTCCCCTTGTACTCTATTTACATAAGGAAAACAAGAGGCAAGCAGGTAAGAAAGAACAAGGAAATGAAAAAGGTGAAGATACTAAACCAGCTGAAGTGTACTCTGTATAATAGAATAATGAGAAAAAATATTGAAAAGGTAAACTGAAACAAAATTTTAAGAGGCCCATAAATTACTTAAATCTACAGCCTTTACTATGCTCTTTCATCTAGACTCTGGAAATCTTCCTACATTCTCTTGTCATCTGTCCATAATATTTAACTATCTAGAAAACTTCAGGCTAACGGGAATAAGATTTCACCCTTTACTCTCTACTTTATATTATAAACAAAACAATTAAATAATCATCCTAATATTTGGTTGTTCATTATTCTATACAAAAGTATGAATAACAAATATAACTTGTTAATTCCAAATAATTTGATATGCATAATTGTACTTTATTAAAATGTATAGACTTTTATTACCAATCATTTTAATCCCCCAAGTGAAAATTAATATGTCCATTAACAGCCATACCTAACTTCAGTTTCCACAGTTTCTCTCACAAATATTTCAGTATAGTTTGAATAATTTGCTTTCCAATCATATATGTGCCAAGCTAATTCTTACCTACACAACATCGGTGGAAAAGTTTTCATAAATTTTACCCTTGATCTTTTATTTTTTGACATTCACTTTCTTGTATGTTATACCACATATATATGCTTAATTATATAGACCTAGTGGTTATTATTCTAATACCTCAACTAAACAAGAAGTTCCTACAGAAAAAAAGATTTCACTCTTCTTGATTTTCTATCAGTATGCTGAAGTAAAAAAAAAACAAAACACTAAAATTAGAGTATAGAACTTGCAATTTAAAACAGTTTCAACAGTCATATAAAAGTATCTATATTGATACATACTTATATATATAAACATATGTGAGTATATATCTATTGCCTTGAAATATACAGATAAAGCTGATTTTGTTATGATAAAGACCATGAAATTTGCACTACAACAGGTGGTCTATCGGTGTTTCATGGATAGAAAAATCAACAAGTGTCTCTAAGAGCTTTGAATATTCTCTCCATTTGTCTATGCTCATGAACTTTCTCTCTACACAAGAAATTTATGCAAAACTTTCAAAAACTTGAAGATAAATATTTTTGTACATGTGGGAGGAGTTTGCACATTGATTTTATTTTAATTTGAATATACTGACATAAAATAGGATAATAGACATAAATCTTAAGCATAACACAAAAATCAAATTATACAATGAAGATTTTTAAGATTTTGTGCTTTTTTCTTCAGTGCCATACTATTTAACAGAAAATCTGCAATGCCAAAATGATTGGGAGGGTAGACACATAGAACAATGGAAAAGAATTTAGAATCCTGAATAAGTTCTTATAGATGATAAAGTGAATTCTGATATGGGTACTACGATAATTAAATAAAAATTTATTTTCTTTTAATGGTGCTGAACAGCTGGTTACCTACAGATATAAGAATTATGTTTAACCCCTATCTCATACTATATAAAAATTAGCTTCAAATAAATAATAGGCCTAAATTTAAGAGTTAAATTTAGAAAACTCTTAGGAAAAAAACAGAAATAAATCTTTGAGACCTTGGCTTATATAATGATTTCTTAGATATGACACAAAAAGTATGTGACCAAAAAAAAGTTAATTGGTTTTCATCAAAATTTTAAAACTTTATGCTTTGAGAATACCATTAAGAAAGTAAAAAACAATCTGCATAATGGGAAAATATATTTAGATCATACGTGTGATAAGAGTTTTGTATCAAAAATATATAAGGCATTCTTACAACTCATCAGTAAAAAGACAACCTATTATAACATAATCAAAAAGGTTTGAATAGAGATGTCTCCAAAGAAGATATCAAATGCCAATGAATACATGAAAAGGTTCTCAGCACTGTGAGTCACTAAGGAAATGCAAATCAAAGCCCCAGTGAAGTACTACTTCAAATCTACTAAGATGGTTGTAACTAAAAACAAGTAATAACAAGAGCAGGTGATACAAGTGCAAAATGGTACAAGCGCTGCGGCAGTTTGGCGGTTCCTCAAAACCGTAAACATAAAATTACTATATCATCAAGTAATTCTGTTAGTAGGTATATACCCCCCAAAAGTGAAAAAATATGCCCACACAACTATTTGTACATGAATGTTCATAGCAGCTTAATTAATAATAGCTATAAACAGGAAACAACTCAACTAATGGATTTTAAATTGTGCTCTGTGTGTGTGTGTATGTGTGTTTACTATACTATATTTCATACTATATATATAATGAAATGAAATATTATTCAGTCATAAAAATTAAGTACTGATACATGTTACAGCACAGATGAACCTTGATAACATTATGCTAAGTGAAAGAAGCCAAGCTCAGAAGACCAACATACTCATATTCACCACTCCCCTTTTCCAAATGGGAAGTTTGATTTATGCCTATTCTATTTCATGCCACCTTATATATGGCGTATGTAGCGTATATACTCCATATATATCATGGAGTATGTAGAGGGCATGCTTTATATTTTAACTTACAGTTTGCTGGACCATGAATTATTACATCTTGTTCAAGTAACTGGATATGCACTAGTATACCAACTGGAGTTAAATTTTGCTGAGTAGTGACATATTCAATTTCATTGATTTCTGATTTAATTTTTATTATTTCTTTTCTTCTGCTTTGGATTTAACTTGCTCTTTTCTATTTTTCTAAAGTGGAAACTTAGATGATTATTTTTATATCTTTTTTCTTTTCTAATATATGCATTCAGTGCTGTAAATGTCCCTCTAAGCACTGCTTTCACCGCACTCCACACATTTCGGTAAGTTGTGTTTTCACTTTCAATTGGAGTTGATCCTTGAACTGTGAAAGGGTTATGGGATCCTACCACCTCCTCTAAACCCTCATCCCTGCATGTCTGAAAATCTGTGTATAACTACCAGTCAGCCATGTGCATACATGGGTTCCCAACTGTACATCAAAAATATTCTGAAAAAAAATGTTGCTTTTGCTGATGTGGACTATGTAATTAGGCCTACAATGGTTACATCTGTACTGAACATGTACAGACTTTTTTTCCTGTCATTAGTCCCTACACTATACAGTCTAACGACAATTAGTATAGTACCCACATTATGTTAAGTATTATAAGTAATCTAGAGATGATTTAAAGTATCTAGGAGCATATGTGTAGGTAATATAACAATATATAAGCCATTTCATACACGGGATTGAGCATTCTTGGATTTTGGTATACTCGAAAGGCCCTAAAACTGTCTCCCATGGATACTGAGAATGACTCTACTATGTTTTCACCTATACATGAATATCTATGATAAAGTTTAATTTATAAATTAGGCACAGTAAGAGATTAACAAAAATAAAAATAATATAGAAAAATTATAACAATATACTATAGTAAAAGTTGTGTGACTGTAGTACCCCTCTCTAATAACTGAACTGATATCTGAGATGGCCCCTAAGTGACTATTGGGTAGGTAGTTTCTACAGTGCGGATATGCTGGACAAGCGCACGATTCACATCCCAAAGTTGAAACAACGTGGGAAAGCACGAGGTTCATCACCCAACTCAGAAAAGTGTGCAATTTAAAACATGAATTATTTCTGGAACTTTCCATTTAATATCTTCAGGCCATGTTGATCATGGGTATCCAAAGCAATGGAAAGCAAACCACAGGTAAGGTGAGACTAGTCCATTTCAGAGTTCCTTTCCCCTTCCCCTGCTGGAAGCACAAGATTTTTTTTCCCTCAGATATTCACTATGACAACCTGTAAGAACTCCAGGAGGTAACATCCACAGAAGTGTGAGGACCCCTCAAAGGTTAATTCATCCTGCAGATTTTATTTCTCAAACTTGTCTACACTGAGCCCCAGCAATTCAACAACTGCACTTCAGCTTTCCCTACTATGGCACTGGTTCAACAGAGGCTTTACCTCGTGGGTTTCTGTTCTACTAAGTATGGTTCTCTCTGTTTCCCTGTCAGTTTCTCTATCTTTGGTGGCAGCGTTTTGCCTGGTGACCCTTCTGCTCTCACAGATCTAAAAAGAGTTGATTTCTCAGTTTGTTCAGGTTTTTACTTGTTAGGATAGAGTAAAAACTTCCAGGCTTATATATGCTTCTTCAAAGATGAACTGAAAACTGGAACACATTGTGATTTATTCAAGATAGAAATTTATTTCTATCTTACATATATATCTAACATCCAGTACTAGTAAAACACAATTTTCTCTAATTGAGGCTACTTTCAACTGCCCACTCTACCACCCTAATTGTGGCCTCAACAGCATGGTTTAAGACAGATTTCCAGCCATAATATACACATTCCAAGCAACAGGTTTGGAGGAAGGCAGAAAAAAGAGACAAATATGTATTATCAACTGTCTTTTGGGGAAATTTCCCAGAATCTGTTACACAATCTTTCCACTCAGGACATGTTACAGGAAACTGAAAAATGGCTTTCCAAGATATCTACACCCTAATCCCCAGAACCCTGTGAATGTCTCCATATGTTAGTCTTCTCAGGCTGTCATAACAAAGTACCACAGACTGGTTGGCCTAAACAACACAAATTTATTTTCTCACAGTTCTGGAGCAAGAAGTCTAAGACCAAAATTCCAGCTGATTTAATTTATGGTGAGGGTCCGCTTGCTGGCTTACAGGCAGGCCTTTTCTCTCATGTCATTCCATGGATGGGCCTTGCTTAGTGCATGCATGGCGCTGGAGGTAGAGAGAATGTGCTCTCTGGTGTCTCTCCCTATAATGGCACTACGCCTCTCAAATCAGGGCCTCACCCTTATGACCTCATTTAAGGTTAATTATTTCCTTAGATGCCCTATCTGCAAATACAGCCATACTTGGGGTTCAAGTATCAACATATGTATTTGTGGGGAAGACACAAATATTCAGTCCATAACACCTTATATGGTAGAAAGAAGTTTACAGATGTGATTAAGTATCTTGATATACGGTGATTATCTGGGAAGAGGGTAGTATATGATTTACTCAGAGGAGCCCGTATGAGAGGGAGTCAGGAGATACGACAGAGGGTATAGGATGTCAGATAAAATATCGATACAGCAATGTCCGCGATTTTACCATCTGTGTTTTCTTGTATGATTTTTATGGTTTCAGGTCTAACATTTAAGTCTTTAATCCATTTTGTATTTATTTTTGTGTATGGTGTAAGAGGATGGTCTAGTTTCATTCTTCTGCACCTATCTGGCCACTCTTTCCAACACATTTTATTGAATAAACTATCTTTAGCCCAATATATGTGCTTGCTTCCTCTGTAGAATATTAATTGGCTATAAAGGCATGGCGGGTTTACGTCTAAGTTCTCTATCCTGTTGCACTGGTCTGTGTGTGTGTTTTTATGCCAGTACCATACTGTTTTGATTACTATGGCACTTCCCCAAAGAGGGCATACGAATAGACACTAGACATGAAAAAATGTTCAACATCACTAATCATTAGAGAAGTGTGAATTAAACCACAATGAGGTAACACCTCACACTGATCAGAATGGCCATCATCAATAAATCAACAAAAAATAAGTGCTGGTGAAGATGCGGAGAAAGAGGAGCCCTTCTGTACTGTTGGTGGAAATGCACATTGGTGCAGCCACTTTGGAAAGCCATATGGATATAACTCAAAAAATTAAAAATGGGTTGACAAAAACAATGTAAAACAAAACAAAAAAATAGACAGGGGGAGGTAAAGAATAGTATAAGAAATTGAGGAGCCGAAAAAATGACATGTACAACCCATAGACATGAACTAAGGGAGGGGGTGATGGGATGGGATGCAGGGTGGAGGGGATAAAGGAGAGCAAAAAATGGGACAACTGTAATAGCATAATCAATAAAATATACCCCAAAAAAAGTACAAATTGGTAGGTACAGAATAGACAAGGGGATATTAAGAATAGTATAGGAAATGGAGTAGCCAAAGAATTTATATAAATGAAAAAAAATTAAAAATGGATCTGCCTTTTGATCCAGTAATCCCACTTCTGGGACTAATGTAGTCCCCAAAATCCAGATATCTAAATAAACCCAAAACACTAATTCAAAAGAACATAAGCACCCTTATGTTCATTGCAGTATTATTTATAATCAACAAGATATGGAAGCAGTCAAAGTGGCCATCAGTAGATGAGTGGATAAAACAACTATGGGATATTTATTTACACAATGGAATATTCCTCAGCCATAAAATAGAATAAAACTTTACCATGTGTGACAGTATGGATGGACCTGGAGAACATTATGCTAAGTGATAAAAGTCAGTCAGAGAAAATCAAATACGATATGATTTCACTCATATGTGAAATCTAATAAATGAACTGAATTGATAAGCAAAGTAGAGGCAGACCCATAGATAGAGAGCAGGCTGACAACCATGCAAGGGTATTAGGGGATGCAGGGATCAAGCAAAACTAAAAAAGGAATCATGGGCATTGACAATAGCGTGGTGATTGTAGGGTAGGGGTGGGGAGGAAGGTTAAGGGGGATAAATGACAATGAAAAAATATATAATAAAAAAAAGAAAAACACTCATAAGATACTGATGAGAAAAATCAATATACTCTTTTATGAAAAGACTAGTCTGAAATTATAATAAATATTTTTAATTATAAATAAAACATAAAAAAAGCATTTTGGAATAATCTTAAATGTGCAAGACCTGTATGAATAAAACCAAACAAACAGTGAAAGCCCAGAAATGAGTAAGTGAATAATTAGATGGCAATATTGTCACATGTCTATTCTCCCATAATCAATTTCTAAATATAATACCATTAAAAAAGGGCATACCTTTTATTGTACAAAATGACTTTAAACTTTATGTTTAAGAAATAAACACAAAAACAGTCAACAATAATAAAAGTCTTTCCTTACCAAAAATCAGAATATTAAAATATCATTATTGATTAAATATAGTTCATATGTAATACATATATTATTTTAAATACCTGATGGAATAATAATAGTGTTAGAATAATTCATTTACTATATATAAAAATAAGAAGTTTTATCCTTACTATTATAACCCAAAACCAAAATAATCTTCAAATGAAATAATACTTAAAAGTAAAAATACAAAAAAAGAAAAATGTTAGAATAAAAGGATTCATCTTTTTATAATCCTAGGGTTGGGGTGGAAATTATTTTTAAATTACATAAAAACTAGAAACCCCAAATGCTCATTGATTTGACACACTAGAATTAAAAATTTCTGAATAGTAAAAGATACTGTTGATAAAATTAATACACGTGATAAAATGGGTAAAACATATGATAATGAAAAATTTCACTGAAATTATCCTTTCTCAATTAAATGGAGTAAAATGTCATATAACAAGTTCATAGCAATAAAACAATGAACAAAGGATGTAAATGGAACAAACAAAAAAAATGAACAAAGGCAAGTCACAAAGGAATAAAAGTAGTCAATATAAAAAAAAGTTTACTCTCACTAATGATAAATATAATGTAATTCAAACTTTCATGTTTCTTAATAAAAATCTGTTGACTTAATAGTTTAGGTTTTTCCAAAGAAGGTAGGTAATTCCTCAAAATCATTTAAGTTTTACAATTTTTTTTTAATTAGTAATAAAATTGTGACATAATATGAGGGAAGGACAAATGAGTCATGGATGAGATACACAGGGGTAATTGTCTAGAAGAAACATAATAGAAACAAAAATTATAGTCATAGGGCAGAGGCTTACTAGGATAGGGGCTTACAGCAAATTTAGTTTCTGTCTAGACAAGGAGAGGAACCAAAATGAGAGCTATCTGGAAATGTGCACTAGGGATATATGGTTTCAGAAGTGCAGAATGAAGACAATGATGATACTATAAAACTTGTCTTAAGAGAACAAAGAGGGACATAAGGGCCTAAAGCCTGAAAATGAGGCCGACAAGAATAACTGAGGGACATAAAAGACTGAGAAACTTTGACTACCTAAGAGAACTAAGTTGAAGGGTACTAGTTAGATTTCTAAACTGTTTTAGAACAGTTAAACTTCCTGAAATAATTCAGGAAGAAATACTCCCTGTAGCCAATAGGAATGTGGACACTGTTTTTCACACACGGAGTGAAAGATAACTTCCAAATTTTGTATTTTAACAAAAAGAGGTCTATGGATACACCAGTTGTCCCCTAACTGGTTCTAGGTCAGGTAGCATACAGATATGTGGGTGCTCCGTGTGACTAGCTGAGTTAAAGCTACAATTATAAAAAAATTAATTATATTTTCAATAAGGGAAAAACACTTTCTTGAAGAATATTATAAGGAAAGAAATTATTAATTACAATTTTATTTATATTTGTCTGGTGACTTCCAGGAGAGAGAGCATGTATTATATATTATTAATATTCAAGCTCTTAGGTATGGGGATGGGGCCAATAAAACTGACATGGGGGAAGATGTTAAAAGATGTCAATAAAATTACCATGTGTTATAATTTATAAAGATCTCCCTTGTTACTCTTTTCTAATTTCTATATCTCAGTTTTAACTCACTTGATTTTCCTTCATCCACCTCAACGAACAAATTATTTTGTTATTCCTATAAGCCCTTCACAGTTCTTACCCCATTCCCTTTTCCAGATGTTATGTAAATCCTCTGCTCAGTTTTCTCCTTTTTCTAGTGATCTTTCAGTTGACCTTGGTAACCCCCACAGTTTTCTATCTCAGATTATGTATTAAATTAGTATTCACCTGCTGCTTCTCAAAACTAATTCTTCATTGCTTGGTTTCAAATCTTGCTTATTCACATCTTTGGAGCTAAACATAATAAGTGGTGTCACGGGCCAGATTTTTGGAAAGGAAAAACCAAAGTTAAGTGCACAAAAGGTTTATTGAGAAGTAACACCTATTAAAGGAAAATGGAAGAAGAAGATTAAGCAGGGAGAGCAAAGTTTCTGCCAGCCAACCAGGAGCCCCGGAACAAAGTCTGTCTACCTGAAAGTCCCACACTTGCAACACTGACTTGCTCAGTATTTGCCTGGAGGGTGCCTAGAGAATAGTGTGACCCAAACTTAAAAGCAGAAGTAAACATTAGAAAAACTAACACGTGGAGATGTCAGCTAACTGCATTCCTTGAATCTGAGCAGCTACAAATGGTATCTAATATTACCCTTGTATGTGTCTGTTCTAGGCTTATTCATCTAGCCTGAAGTCTTCTCCATTTAGTTTCAGTAAAATCTTTGATTAAAGGGAACAGTCTTAATTTTATTTTTTACTGCCAGTGAGCAGCAGATGGCCTGAAACCTAGAAAATACGTAATAAATACCTGGAAAGCTTTATTAAATGTCTAAGTTTAGCTCTTTATGTGTTGCTGAGGTCATTAAGCAACAGCTTCAGATCTAAGCCACCATTTTTGCTTGTTTGGACCCAAAAAAAGGCTGAATTAAACATAAATTAAATTATTCTTAGCTATTGGTAGCCCCAGTATCTGCCCTCAAAAGTCTTCTGATAAATACCTCATACTTCTAACTGACACTAAGTGCCACTGTTTCTCAAAAGTCTTAATATTCAGAAAAACTCGTTTCTTTCATCAGGTCCATTAGATGGAGAAAACGGACTAGCCGGAATTTAAGCTTGTATACTCTTTGGAATTCCACGCTTTATATAATCAGTCCCTATTCAGTGAGTCTTTCCCAGTTCTTTCCCTCCACCTACAAATTTCAGCATAAAACTTGCTTGATTTCAAATGTTAAGGCTTTAGAGTTTATTACAGTGCTAAGGGCTTTCTAAGAATTCAAAAAATATCCATTTGAAATTAACTGTATTGTTGATGAGGCCCCAAAATTACTGATAGAAAACAAAGGACAATTTTTAGAAAAGATATAAATATGTCATTACAAAGCTACTTTCTTAGAATTATAAAAGCTAAAACAACATCTCAGAAGCTCATTGATAATAAAGGTCAGTTTCTACTATAAGGAAACACTCTCACTTCACAAAAAATAAATTTTAAAAAATTAAAATATCTATCCATAAGTTTCAACACTCCACATAATAAAGTGAGGTGACTCATTCCACATCTCAATCTGATATAACATGGCAATCTTCTTGCTATTTTCTTAGTATCACTTACTATTATATCAAACGAATAAAAGAACAAAAGTAGTTTTAATATTTTGTGGCTTGCAATATTATAAAACTGATTATTCTTTCCTCTCCTCCATATTTACCTGAATTTCAAGTAGGTGCAAAAAAATCCTCAAATATGATTAGTTATTTGGATTTAGAAAATTAAGAACCTCGCCCCGCCATGAAGCTTTTGCTCTGCACAGCTCCAGGGAATGCCTCCCACATAGACAGTGATGTCTATGCACTCGTGCACTGTGCAATGCCATGGCCCCAAGTAAGGTGATTCTTTCTCTTTCCTCTCCTACTCACATAGACCATGTGATAAATCATCTCATTTTTCTAATAATGAAAAGAAAAATGAACTTCACCAAAGAAGATAAACCTATGAAAAGATGTTCAACATCATGTCAGTAGAAAAATACAAATTAAAGCATTAATGAGATACTATTACACACCTATTAGGCTGACCAAAATCCAGAACCCTGACAACACCAAATACCAGTAAGGATGCAGAGCAATAGGAACTGTCATTCACTGCTGGTAGGAATGCAAAATGGTACAGCAAACTTAGAAGACAAGCAACTATTTTTTACAAAACCAAATATGATCTTACCATATGATCCAGTATTCATGTTCCCTTGTATTTACCCCCCAAAATGAAAATTTATGTCCATGAGAACCTTCACATGGATACGTATACCAACTTCATTCATAATTGCCAAAACTTGGAAGTAACCAAAATGTCTTACAATAGATAGATGAATAAATAAACTGTAGTACATCCAGACAATGAAATAAAATTTAGTGCTAAAAAATGAGCTATTAAGCCACAAAAAGGCATGGAGGAAACTTAAATATGTATTACTGAGTGAAAGAGGCCAATCTGATCAGGCTACATACTATATGATTCCAACTATATGACCTTCTGGAAAAGAGAAAACTATGGAGACAGCAAAAAGAGTATCGGTTGCTAAGGGTTGGGGTAGCAAGTGATGAATATGCAGAGTACAGAGGATTTTTAGGGCCCTAAAACTATTCTGTACGACACTCTCTAATGGTGGATACACATCATTATATATTTGTCAGAACCCATAGAATGTACACCACCAAGAGTAAACCCTAATTTAAGCTATGGACTTTGGGGGATAATGATGTGTTAATTCAGGTTCATAGATTATAACAAATGCACTACCGTAGGACAGGTTGTGCATGTGTGGGGATAGGGAGTATATGGAAACTCTGTACTTTTGACTAATTTTTCTATGAACCTGAAAGTGCTATAAAAAATAATGCTTATTAACTATAAAAAAGAATTGATTAGCATTATGCTAAGTGAAATAAGCCAGGTGGTAAAAGACAAATGCCATATGATTTCACCTATAAGTTGAGACTAATCAACAGAACAAACAAGCAAGTAAAATGTAACTGGAGACATAGAAGTGAAGAACTGACAATGAACAGAGGAGAGGGAGTGAGGAAGGGAGGAAATGGGAAAGGTGGTCAAGGAACATACATGGGGGACCCATGGACAAAGTCAATGGGAGTGGGGCTGGGGGTGGGGTAGTGGTGGGGGGCAAATGGACAAAACTGTACTTGAAAAAGAAAAGATTAAAAAAAAAGAATTGATTATGTGGAATATGACATAAAACAGAGGCTCCTCAAGGCAATATTTCTATATATATATATTATAAATAATGGAGGCATAATCTTTTTATCCATAATGAAAAATCTTGTTTTGTTTTACTATGTAAATAAAGCATGATTTCTGATTAGAAAAAAATAAAAACTGTTTGAAAAAAGAATAATTACTTAATATTCTGACAATAGCCACTATTAATATCTGCTTTCATATATTTTCCATGCACATGTAGTATAATTAAATAGTTAGATTATATTTTTGAACCCTTATTAAAAATTATAACATATTAAAAGATAAACAGTCCATCAGGTTTAAAAAATAAATCTATAAACCTTCAGGAAAACGTATTTAATAATAATTAATGGAAAGTTCACTGGAGGATTATATTTGGGAACACTTTTGTTCTACTCTGTTTTACAGAAAACAAAACTCATGTTTTTAGTAATGAGAAAAATGAATCTTTGGAAGGAAAAAGTATTCTAAATTTTAACCAAATCAGCAGTTCTAAAGTAAATCTTACTTTAATATAGATGACTGCCATATTAGATTAGATCTGGCATTTCCAGGAACTAAGCAACGCCATGGTAAATATTCAGGGTGCTAGAACTGGGGCCAGGTAAGAGATCCCTTAAACAGAAATTGGATCGGATTGCTCTACTGATCCCTTTCCTCATTTTGCTGATTACAAGGAAGAACGCATGCGTCCTCTCTAGATATGTCAGGGCAAAGGGTGTAATGGCTCCTGACCGTCACTCTTTCTTACCCCTTTCTCTCCTTCCTAACAAATATGACTAAACCAGCTTAAGAAAGTGTCAGAAGTGAGGGTGTGGGTCAGGAGGAAAGGGAACAATTAAGCTTCCTCTGAGATAAATACAAGCCAAATTGCTTTCCCCCTCTGAATCCCTTCTCTTTTGGCTCCAATGGGAGTGACTTTTCTCTCATACTATAAACCTACTAAAATTTATGTTTGCAATAGAAGAAATAAGTAACAGACACGATCGAAGCCAACGAAACTTATATAACAAAGAATATATCATAGTCTAGCCCAGATTACTAAAATTTTGCAATAGAATTTTAGGCCAAAGTGCTAGTTAGTAACTGTTCTGTTTGTTATCACTCCTTGTGCAAATATTTTCCTTCTTACCCTTTGAGGAAAAGGGTTGACTATGCCAAATGATATTTCAAATATTCTTGGGAGTCCCAGCAAAATCAATAATTGCCTAGATTTAGTCTCTAAATTTCCCTAAAACTCATTATAATAATATACGAGCTTCCCTAAAACTTGATCTGATTACCACCATAATTCTGTGTTTACGCCAGCCTATTCTGCAGGAGGGGCAGGTATCCTCTGACCAGGAACCATAAATAACATTCCTAGCAATTGTTTCAGATCCTGAATTTCTTCTTTCTGACAGAGTTTTTAACAGATTCCCTCTTCTTGGCTCCTGACTTTTGGTTCTGTTTCTCATTTAAAGTGTATTCTTGCACCATAAACTCACATTTCCTGAATGAATGTACCTGAACTAACTCCTCAGGACCCTTCCGGGAATATGGGAAGTTTTAAGCCCTTTGGACAAAATACATTTCATCTCAAAACGGAAGCAGATTCAGCAATTGATTACTTTTACTAAATACTGAAATCTGAATTCCATTCTCAACTAACCCTTTCCATTACTTTGTTAAAGGCATCTTTTTTAAAAAATAAACTCCAGTATTAAATACCACTAGGTGTAGGTTTCTCACACCTTCCCTTTTACCGAACCCCTAACTCTTTCGATGTTTCTTGGATGCCAGGTTCTCTTAAGCACTCTATTGTCTCACTATAGATTTTGTAAACCAAACTCCAAGTCATAAAGACTAGATTTATGAGTAGGAAAAATTGTAAAAAAAAAATAACATTATCAACTAAGTGAGCTGAAGAGGAGAGTACAAATAAAGCCAGTAGAAGATGGAATAACAATTTCCTACAGGGTGTGCAGAGATGAAACTTCAAATTAAAATTCATTTCAATTACTTTAAGAAATTGAACTGAAGGTAACTTCTTTAATATTCTAGGAAATGTAGATATAAACAATGAAAAATTATAGGACAATGTATATATTTATATAATTCATATAAGCAGTTCTTAATAAAAATGACATAAATAATGCTGTAGTTAGCAGAATTATCAATAACATCAAAGACCTTCAGAAAATTTATAATGAATGTATTTTACCCAAAGATTCGTAACATTCAAAATACATCAAAACCTCAATATACAAGGTCTGTCCAGAAAAAGTCCATTATTAATATAAGGAGAATGGTTTGTGCAACATTAATGTAAACTGGCAGCCAAGGTGGGTGGACTGGAACGTGCATGTGTGAACAATGACAACTTCACTGCACTATTCAGTGAGGGTAGTAGATGCTGTTGAGTGAGTATGTGTAGAGTGTGGCCATCTCATTCAAAATGACTAAGCGGGTGGAACAACAAGTCTGCATCCAATTTTGCATTAAGCTTGAACATTTCTCCGCAGAAACTATTCAACTATTTGGATAATTCAGATGGCTGTAGCTATGGGCAACTGGTGATTGGCAGCTTCATCATGACAGCACATCCACTCCTGCATCGGATTTCGTGCAGAGTTTTTTGGTGAAACAGCAAATCACCCAAATGACTCAGCCCCTCTACAGAGATTTGGTGCCCTGCAGCTTCTGGCTTTTCCCAAAACTAAAATCACCTTTGAAAGGGAAAAGATTTAAGACCGCCAGTGATTCAGGAAAATAAGATGGGGCAGCTGATGGTGACTGGGAGAACTGTGTGAGGTTCCAAGATGCCTACTTTGAAGGGGACTGAGACGCCATGGTCCCATGTACAATGTCTCTCGTATCTTGTATCTTCTTCAGTAAATGTCTCTATTTTTCATATTGCATGGCTGGATTCTTTCTGGATAGGTCTCATACAATGATATAGTCTACGTAACTGCATAGGTAGTAAATGAAATAACCTTTGTAATTCGAATATTTTACTCCTACTGCTGTACATAATAGTGACTTGCCATAACATGACCTATCCATATATATGGATATATGAATATATGGATATGTGTGTATGTATATATACATATATCTGTATTAAGTATTTTTAAGTGTGTGTGTGTATGTGTGCGTGTGTGTGTATCTCTCCAAATTGGTTACTAGCATATTCAAATTGGTTAACAATACACAACATTCAGTGAAAGTCTTCTCTGCATAAAGCATATGAAAACAAGTAAAACATCTAAAATCAGTGAGTTTATATTCTACATAGAGGGCCAAAAGATACCTCAAATGAGGTTTATCATTTTATAAAGCATACTATCATCTGGAGCAAAATATACAGTGGCACCGAGTGCTCATGTGGGAAAAGTTTTGAGTAGAATACCTTTGCCTTTTAACCCTATGTTGTTATTCAATGGATAACGTGAGATTTAAGGACTTGAGGACATTTCTGTGCCATATTTAGAATACATGTCCTCAATTACATTGAAAAGGACTAATGACTGTCTGGATCTTTCTGTAGACCCCTCTGATCATGCTAATATAACGAAATATTTGTAGCTCAGGCTACTCAGGAAGAGTTCCACATATGATAGAGTTTATCACAAACAGTGCTTTACAAATTATTAAAAGTTCAACCTTGTTGATTATAGTGCTACAATACTGTCTTCTTTCCATTACCTAATGTCCAAATCAAAACAAAAAGCACAAACTCTGATGTCAGAAGACCTGAAGGCAATTCCTAGCAATGTCACTTAACTATGTGGCTTTGGTGATTTAACTAGCTCCTCTGAGCCTTAGTGTCACTATTTATAAAAACACCTATCTTACTTACAGTGTTGTGAAAAATTACCTATGCATGCAAATTATCTAGCCCAGTACACAGGAAGCACTCAATAAATATGTTTCTTTTTCTTTCCATTGTGTCCTCAAAGCAATACATAATTTAGTGTAAAACAATGAATGAATATTATACTATATGTAGAATTATCAGCCATTAATAAACTAAATATTTCTTTATGTTTTCAACTACCAAGGAGCAATTTTATGTTACAATTAGTATCTATTTCCCATAATTAATAAGAGGAATATATATATGAAGCACAAATTATAAAATGTTTATGGTAAGAGTAATTAATACATCACAAAGATTATATTTGTACATTATTATGTCTTCTGACATCAAGAAAATCACAAACAGAATATTAACAATATAATGAAATATATTTTTAAAAGATTGAAGATATACTTACCAAAGTTACATAAATTATAATTATAGTATCTTAAATTATACTTACATGTTTCCATCGTGCAAGCTTTCCTGTTATATTTGTTGCAGGCTTAAAAATGAGATCCTTCAAAACCTCATCTTCGTATCTTCTGTGCGTGTAAATCAATTTTGTTTCACATTCACTAATAAATTTTCCTTGACGTTTTTTATATGAAAACAAGGAGCTGAATATAATGGGGGAAAGTTGTTATTTATTATTTTGGCAAAAACAAAAAAAGAGAAAGAAAACATCGTGATAATTTAATGTAATATTTGTTTTCATATTAATACTATACAAAATTACTTAGGTGCTAAGACTTGTTCATCAACATTCACCAAGAGCTAAATGAATGCTAAGAAATCTGTGATGATATAAATTCACAGACATTTCTATACTTATATCTGACTCTGCATTTTATACTACAATGTCAGAAGGAACATGATTAAGTTATCTAGAAAAAATATAAGGTAGCTTATCTTTATTTTTCCTTTCCAGTGAGGAAGCAATTTTTATGTTCATCTAGGAAAATTGCTGTAGAGCAGTAGTGTTCAACAGGATATGATGTAAGCAACAAAATAATTTTAAATTTTTATTAGCTCCATTAAAAAAAAGTTTAAAAGAAATGAGACAAACTTTAATATTATGTTTATTTAACCCAATATAGCCAAAATATGCTAAATGGGATAAACAAACTAATATCACATTTAACAGTGAATGTTATAAAACTTTTGGTCCTTTACAAAAACTTTTTTTCTGATCCCAGAAGGACTCTTCTTAGCTGTCTTTTCCCCTAGTTTTTTTGTTAAAGTTCAAGATTTCAAGATGGTTTACAGTTTCACTTTCTGCTCTCATTGTGTTACCCCCTTCTCTTAATTGTTTATCACTTGCTGAGGGCATGGGTGATCAGGGCTCTAGTGTTTGCTACCTGTTGCAACTGGCTTAGAGCTTCTGCCCCACAAGTGAGGGCTAAGAAGAGGGAGAGATCCCAAGATCTCTTCTCTTCTCTTGCCTGCAATAGATTCTCTAAAATATTTTCAAATTTATTTTTTAAAAGTATCAGGCTATAGGAAAATTTATTTTTCAAAACATTTTTGAAAACAATATTCAGTTGGCAATTAGTGGAGCCTAATCATAGCTGTGACATCAAAGAAATTCAGACAGCTTAACAGAGACATCAGAAAAAAGAGACAATCAAAGAGAACCCTGACACAATCACTGTCATCCGAAGGGTGGCTGAGCCTGGCCAATGGTGTGCTCTCGAAGGAGCAATATCAGAGGCTTCCCAAAGCAGTGGAAATAGATTCCATTAAAATAGTCCAGCCTAGACATTAAATAAATTAATAAGCAAAAAAACATGTCCTGGTGAGGAAATCAGTATCCAGATTTATTACAATGCATTACTTAAAATGTCTAGTTTCCAACAAAAAAATTATGAGACAGGCAAAAAAAAAAAAAAAAAGACAAACACCATACAGATAAAAAGAGTTGGTCTTTGAAACTGCTTTTGAAAGGGCATAGGTGACAGACATAAGAGATAAAGGTTTGAAAATAGCTATTATACATATATTTAAAGGACATAAACCTCAAATAAGTAAAGAAAGGTATAATGACAATGTCTTTTCAAGTAGAGATTATGAATAAAGACAGAACCAAATGGAAATTCTGCAGTTAAAAAGGATAATAATTGAAATAAAAATTTGCTATAATAGTTCAATAGCAGATTTTAATTGGTAGAAAAAAACAATCAGGAATCCTGAAAAGACTGAAAGACTATGCTGACAGAGAAAAAAATATTGAAGACAAGTGACTAGATCCAAAAGGAAATGTGGAGTATTATTATGTCTACAAACTTGTGAATAATGGGAGTAACAGAGAAGAGAGAAAAAAACAGAAAAATATTAGATGTCCAAAACTTTCTGAAATCTGAAGAAAATAATGTACACATCTAAGAGCTCAACAAATTACATATAGAATAAACACAAAAATCCACATCCAGACAACTCATAGTAAAACTACTGAAATTCAAAAACAAAGAGAAAATCTTGAAAAGGGTAAGAGGAAAAAAAATTACTAGCCATGGAAAAGGGAAAGTAAAAATTAACTGCTAACTCCCCAGTAAAATTAACTGCTAACTTCTCAGGTCAGAAGGTAGTAGTATGGCCAAGTCAAAGTACTGTAAAAAAAAGTATTTTACTCACAAATTTTATGTTTATTTTTATTTTAAAGATTTTATTTATTTTATTTTTAGACAGAGAGTAAGGGAGGGAGAAGAAGAGGGAGAGAAACATTAATGTGTGGCTGCCTCTCATGCACCCTCTACTGGGGACCTGGTTCACAACCCAGGCATATGCTCTGACTGGGGAATCAACCCATGACCCTTTGGTTCACAGGCTGGCACTCAATACACAATGCCCTACACCAGCTAGGGCATTAACCACAAATTTTATATTTAGCAAAACTATCTTTCAAAACTGAAGACAAAACTTAAGGTGATACATATATACTTTTTTTTTTTTTTGCTTAATCCCTTTATCTTCTTATAACCCACAGACAAAGACAACAGTGGGGTAAAAGAGGGAAGGGGGTTGGGGATAAATGTGAGTAATGGGGTATAAATAGGGATGGTAAGAGACTGTTTTGGATGATGAGTAAATAATGCAATGTACAAATTATGTTTTGTTGAGTTGTAAACCTGCAACTTGTATGGTTTTGTGACTCACTCTCACCACTACAAATTTAAAAAAACTGGTGAGAAGAGGCAATGATACCAAAATGGTGGTGATACCAAAATGGTGGCGATACCAAAATGGTGTAGATACCAAAATGGTGTATAGTTCCTGATTTCACTCTCTTACAAGAAAATTAGCAACTATTCACAGAAAGGACACCACTGAGAGAATCCTAGAACAGGTGAGTCTTGGGCACGATTCCCACACCACTGATACCAAGAGGACTTCATCAGAAGGATGGGAGGAATGGCTATACATTAACTAAAATTCTCCTCCACAGGCCAGTGCAGCACCACACAAGCAGTCTTCTATGATCCTATGGTTTCTCTAGCGAAAAGAGACCCAGGGGTAATATCCTGGTCCCCAGCATTGTGGGCTGCTTCATGGGAACCCCTACTCTGGTATTCCCCAAAGTTAGCAGAAAGGAAAGTAATGAATTAGAGAACAGAAAAATAATAAAAAGATAACCAAACCAAGAGAGGATTCCTTGAAAACACATACAAATTTGATAAAACTTCATCTATGTTATGCAAGGTAAAAAGAAAGAGAACTCATATCAACAAGCTTTAATTGAAAAAGGAGACATAATTGATATACAAAGATATACAAAGGATCACGAGAGACTACTATGAACAACTATATGCAAATAAAATGGACAAACTAGAAGAAATGGAAACGTTCTTAAAAATATGCAAACTACCAAGGCTAAATTAAGAAGAAATAGAAACCATAAAATCCCTAGAAATAAACATAGAAAAAAGCTCCTTGACATTAGCTTTTGTCAATGATTTGTTGGATATGGCACTTAAAGTACAAGCAATAAAATAAAAAATCAACAAGTGGGATTATGTCAGACTATAAAGTTTCTGTACAATCAAAACAATGATCAACGAAATGAAAAGATAACCTACAGAATGGGAACAAATATTTGCAAACCCCGTATACTATAAGGGATTAATATCATATACATGTATAAAGAACACATAAAACTCAGTAACAAAAATTAAACATAAGCAGACAAAAGACCTGATTAGACATTTTTCAAAAGAAGATACACCAATAGCCAAAGTGACTGAACTAGTCATTAAAGAAATGCATTCAAAACAACAATGAGGTATCATCTCACACCTGACAGAATGGTCATCATCAAAAAGATAAGAGATAAATGCTGGCTTGGGTGTGAAGAGCACTCTTACTCACTGTTGGTGGGATTATAAACTGATTCGGCCATTATGGAAACCTGTCTGTAGGATCTTCACAAAATTAAAAATAGAACTACCATAAGATCTATCAGTTTCACTTCTGGAAATACATTCAAAGGAGAAAAAACAAACTCGAATATCTGTACCCCATGTTCACAGCAGCATTATCTATAATAGGTGAAGAATGGAAACAATGTGTCCATTGATGGATGAATAAATAAGTAAGTTGTGGTATATATACACAATAAAATATTATTCAGTCATTAAAAAAAAAACACAAACAAGGAAACCTTGCCATTTGCAACAACATGGGTGAAGCTGTAAAATAAGTCAGACTGAGGAAGACAATACTGTATAGTCTCACTTTTAAGTGAAACCTAAAAAAAAAAACACCAAGCTCATTGAAAATAAAGTCAGATTTGTGGTTACTAGAGGATGGTATGAGGGGAGGGGGAACTGAAGGAAGGTGGTAAAAGATACAAATTTCTGTTCTAATATAAGTAAGTATTAGGGATACAATGTACAATATGATGACTTTAGTTAATTTAACAGTGCTGTATGACATATATGAAAGTTGTCAGAACAAATCCTGAGTTCTCATCACAAGCAAAAGAGATTTTATTTTCTTTTTTTGTATCTATATGCGTTGACGGATGCTAACTAAATTTATTGTGGTAATCATTTCACAATATATATAAGTGAAACCCTTCTGCACCTTAAACTTATTCAATGATGTACATCAATTTTATCTCAATAAAACTGAAGGTGAAATTAAAAATTCCCATATAAAATTGAGATAATGCATTGCTATCAGATATGCCTTATAAGAAATAATAAAGGAAGTTCTTCAGGTGGAAGGCAAGTGGCCTTAAACACTAATTTAACCAAAGAAAAAACAAACTGTGCTAGGAAAGGAAATTATGCAATTATAAAACAATATAAATTCATATTTCTACTCATTTGTGCTCTTAACTAATTTAAAAAGAAACTGTATAATGCAGTATATATAACATCATATCATTGGGTCTAAAACAGGTGGGAGCAACACTGTTTTAGAGTAATGAAATGATACCATATGGTAACTGGAATCCATAAAAAAAAATAAAGAGAACTAGAAATGTGACAAATTGGATTGTTAATATAACAAACTTAGTGAATATATACTTGCTCTTTCTCTCTTAGCTCCTTTAAAGGATGCAACATCTTATAAAGTGGTAATTATAATAATGTATTATTGGGGTGTAACATATAGTTGTCATATGTATAACATTAACAGTATAACAAGGAGGAAGAGAAAATAAACATATATAAATGTAACATTTTAACTCACTAGATGTAAGTTATAAATCTGATGTAAACAAAATATGTATTCTAAGCCCTAGAAAAAAATACCAAGACAATAATTAAAATATACAATGAGCCCTGGCTGGTGTGGCTCAGCAGATTGAGTGCTGGCCGGGGAGCCAAAGGGTCACTGGTTTGATGCTCAGTGTAGGGCACGTGCCTGGGCTGCGGGCCAGGTCCCCAGTACGGGGGGCACAAGAGGCAACTGCACATTGATGTTTCCCTCTCTCCCTCCCTTCCCCTCTGTCTAAAACTAAATAAATAAAGTCTTTAAAAAATATATACAATTAAAATATCATTAAAAGTTTGTAAATATTACACTATAAAATATTCACAATGCAAAAAAGTAGTAAAAAAGAAAAACATAAACAAAAAGATATGACACATTATCTGTAAATAATGTTAACATTTAGGTTATTTTAAATCAGCATATGTTAATATTTTAGATTATTAAATTTGCATGTTCCTATTTTAAATAATTTTAATTTTTAATAAATTTTCTTATTAAAATAAATTATCTTATTTAATGACAATTTTATAATTGCGGATGAAGGTAAACCCATAGAGTGAGAAGAGGTATAAATCATTTCTATAATCTATTAACATTAAAACTTAATTTCCTTCTCATCAGAGTTATTTATTCATTTATTCTTTCATTTATTGTTCAAGCATCCCTTTAGTCAAAATGCACTGTTCTAGATTCTGGGACTATACTGTAAAAATCCAAAGTTCATGATTTTACAGAACTGACATTGGAGAAATTTTATGGGGGAGATTCTTTTTCTCTCTTTAATATGAACTTTAAGAAAAAAATCTCAAAAATTAAGTTTTAAAGATATCATTTATTTCAACCTTAAAACCATCTGCTTAATATTTCCATCCTATCTCATTTTCACTTGAGAATTCCTAAGTAACATTTTTATTAGTAACTGATGTATCAAACTACTGGCCAGAGAACTTGAATTATCAGGTTCCCTTAAAAGTTAATATTCTCATTAGAAAAATAGTAAATAAGTCATGAGTTAAAAAAAATGAGGTGGTTAAAAAAATTAGGTTTGTCTCTCATAAACAGATTTATTAATTCATTAAGATCCCTTTTTGGGCAGTTAAAACAGTCTAGATATCTACAAATCAAGGAAACTCATGTGGTGGAGAGAGTTGAAATTTCCATGAAAGTATTTACATTGACTCTAGTTTTCCAAGAATAAAGACTATAACATGAAAACAAAAAAGTTATGGCATACGGCAGAGTTTAACTTTGGGGTCATGAACCCTGTGAAATTGTAAGCAAATTTTATTTGAATATGCATCTACACATTACACTTATAATAATGCCTACAAATTTGATCAAATTCTCTAAGGAATCTGTAACCCCTCAAAAACTAAACCTTGGAATATACATTAAACAAAAATGTTCTTTAAAAGTAGAGATAACAAAATAAATTATAATAAAATGTACAAGAAAAAAATCAACAATCTTGAACATTAAAAGTGCATAATAAGTCAGCAAGATGGTAGAGGAGGCAGCCCTGGGCCCTTACTTTCCCGTACCCAAATACACCAATTCAGCAAAAATTCACAAATTCCCACAAAAAGTGGGAATTTAAACAAAAAAGGTAGAAAATCTAACAAAACACCAAATAAAAATCATGAGCTAAAAAACGGAAACACTGAACAGAAAAAACTTCACTAGAGTTGTTCAACATCAGAAATAATCAAGCAGCATAAAGGATCAGCAAGCACAAACACTAGTCATTGGAAATAAATCAGTAAGAAAAACAAAAAGAATGAGAAGGGGTCCTGACTGGTGTGGTTCAGCTGGGTGGGCATTGTCCCGCAAAGTAAGAGGTTGCCAGTTCCATTCCCAGTCAGGGCACATGCCTGGGTTGCAGGTTTGGGCCCTGGTCAGGGAGGGCGCCAATTCAGGAAGGGGCAAATCTATGTTTCTCTCTTACATCAATGTGTCTCTTCTTTTCTTTCACCTTCTCTTCCCCCTCTCTAAAAATAAATAAATAAAATATTTTAAAGAAAGAATGAAAGGGAGTGAAGGAAGGGGGAGGGACTTAAAGGATCCAACAAATGGACCAATATATGTACTATACACTTTATACGCAACATAAAGAAAGGTACTGGAAACAGAAGGAAAGAAAAAGGACTAGAAAACACATTCAAAGATATAATGGTTGAAAGCTTCCTAAATCTGGGGAAGAAAATAGATATCCAGATCCAAAAACCCTAATTGGTATGAAATAAGTAAAACTGTTCCTTTTTTGCAGATGATGTCCTCTTATATAAAAAATTCTTAAAGACTCTATTACAAAATTTGTTAGAACTAATAAACAAATTCAGTAAACTCACAGGGCAGAAAATCAACATACAAAAATCTATGGTGTTGCTATACACTATGACAAAGTACCTGAAAATTAGAAGAAGAAAAAATCACATTTACAATGGCAGTCAAAAAATAAATAAATAAAACATAGTAGTAAGTTTAACTGAGGAGGTAAAAGACTTTACTGAAATCTACAATTAAAAGGTATTATACTAAGTCAAATAAGTAAGTCAGGTAGAGAAAGACAAACACTTTTATGTGGAATCCGAAAAATAAACAAATAAAACAAAACCAGACTCACAGAAACAGAGACAAAAAGGGTGGTTACCAGAGGGAGGGCCTGGGAGGGGTGGATAAAAAAGGGAAGGAGAATATAGTCAATAATATCAAGTTGACACTGTGACAGATGATTACTAGAATTAGCAGGGTGATCAAATTTTAAAATATAAAAATGTCAAATCACTGTATTGTACCTGAAACTAATATAATCAATATAAAACTGTATACCAGCTATAATTAAGTTAAAAAAGTAAAAAACTGATTAATGAAATTAAAGAACATACAAATAGAAAGGCAACTCTTTGCATGGATCAGAAGAAATAATATTGTTAAGATGTCCATACTATCCAAAGGGATCTGCAGATTCATTACAATCCTTACAAATATCAATTGATTTTTTACAAAAATAGAAAAAATCTAAAAATCACATGGAACCATAAAATATCTTGAATAGTCACATCAGTCTAAACAAAGAATAACAAAGTTGGAGGCATCACATTTCCTGATTTCAAAATATATTAAAAAGCTCTAACAATCAAAGCAGCATGGTACTGGCATGTAACAGACAAGATAAAACAACAACAAAACACAATCAAATATAACAGAGAGCACACAGATCAAGAGCCTGATGGCATATCGAGTCAGCTGATCTTTGACAAAAATGCCAAGAATACACAATGAGGAAAAGACAGTCTCTTTAACAAATGGTGCTAGAAAAACTGTACATCCATGTGAAAAAGAAAAAAAAATTGGATTCTAATCTCACACTACACAAAAAAAATTAATTTAAAATGTTTTAAAGACTTCAGTGTAAGACCTAACTCTGTAAAATTCTTAGAAGAAAATAGGGAAAGAAGTTTTACGACATTGGTCTTGGCAATTATTTTATGAATATTAGACCAACTGCACTGGCTACAAAAGTAAAAACAGACAATGACTACAGTCAAATATTGTGTGACAATAAGGATTCATTCTGAGAAATGCCACTTTAGGCAAAATCATTACTGTGAGAACATCACAGCATGCACTTACCCAGTCTCACTGATCAAGCCTACTGCACACCTAGTCTACATAGTACATAACGTAACCTATTTGTCCTAGACTACAAATCTGTACAGCACATTGCTGTACTAAATCCTGTGGGCAACTGTAACACAATGGTACTTTTGTATTTAAACACGTCCAAACACATAAAAGGTACAATAAAAATAGTGTAAAAAAGATAAGAAATAATACATGAATAGCATTTACCATGAAAGGAGCTTGTAGGACCGCCAGTTGTTCTGGGTGAGTCAATGAGTGAGTGGTGAGGGAATGTGAAGGCCAAGGACATTACACTAATATAGACTTCATAAATACTGTCACGCAAGCCCTGTTCCTGCTTCCTTCCAACAGGGTCAGAAATAGAACATCGAAGTTGTCAGCACTGCTCCATGAACAGGGATGTTGGCTGATTGGTTGGAAATATAGAGCAGAAACTGGATTCTGCTGTTGTTGCATGAAGTAGTCTATAAATGTCTATTAGATCCAGTTGATTGACGGTGTTGTTGAGTTTAACTATGTCCTCACTGATTTTCGGCCTGCTGCATCAGTCCATTTCTGATAGGTGGTGATGCCTCCAACTATAATACTGAATAAATCTATTTCTCCTTGCAGGTTTATCATTTTTACCATGCGTATATTGACACTGTATTGTTAGATGCATACATGTTAAAAATTGCTTTGTCATCTTGGAGAACTGACCTTTTTATTGTTATGTAATACCCCTCTTTAGCTTTCATAGTTTTATTTACTCTGAAGTTTCTTTATTTTTTTTTTATTTTTTATTTTTTGTTCAAGTACAGTTTTGTCCATTTTTCCCCTCCACTCCTCCCACCTCTCTCATCCCCACCCCCCACCTTTGATCTCCCTTGGCTTTGTCCATTAATCCCCCACATATGTTCCTTGACAACCCTTCCCCTATTTCCTGCATCATCCCCTCCCTGCTCTCCTCTGTTCACTGCCAGTTTGCTCTTCACTTCAATGTCTCTGGTTACATTTTACTTGCTTGTTTGTTCTGTTTATTAATCTCCTTTGTCCTTACTGCCTGACTTATTTCACTTAGCATAATGCTCTCCAGATCCATCCATGCTGTCATGAATGGTGTGAGCTCCTTCTTTGTTTCTGCTGTATAGCAACAACAACAACAAAAAGTACCTAGGAATAAGCCTAACCAAAGAGGTAAACGACCTGCACTCAGAAAACTATACAACACTGAAGAAAGAAATTAAGGAAGATACAAATAAATGGAGCACATACCATGTTCATGGATTGGAAGAGTTAATGTCATCAGAATGTCCATAGTACCCAAAGCAATTTATAGATTCAACACGGTCCCTATTAAAATAACAGTGACATATTTCACAGATATAGAACAAACATTTCAAACATTTATATGGAACCATAAACAACCCCAAATAGCCTCAGCAATTTTGAGAAAGAACAAAATAGGAGGGCTCACAATACCTGATATCAAACTATGCTACTGGCTACTGTAATCAAAACAGTCTGGTACTGGCATAAGAACAGACAGATAGAACAATGGAACCAAATAGAGAACCCAGAAATAAGCCCATGTCTCTATGGTCAATTAATATTCAACAAAGGGGGCAGAAGCATAAAATGGAGTAAAAATAGCCTCTTCAATAAGTGGTATTGGGAGATCTGGGAAGCTACATGCAAAAAATGGAAACTGACCACCAATTTACAGCATACACAAAAATAAACTCAAGGTTGATAAAAGACTTAAATATGTCACAAAGCCACAGAGGTCCTAGAGGAGAGCATGGGCATGAAAATTTCAGATAATCCACACGGCAGTATTTTCATCAATATGTCCCCTAGAGCAAGGGGCATAAAGGAAAGAATAAACAAATGGGACTCCACCAAATTAAAAAGCTTCTGATGGCTAAAGAAAACATCAGCAAAATGAAAAGAAAACCAACTGTATGGGAAAATATATTCACCAATGAGACATCAGACAAGGGTATGATCAAAATATATAAAGAACTCACACAACTCCATTCAAGGAAGACACACAACCCAATTAAGAAATGGGCAAAGGACCTGAATAGACACTTCTCCAAGGAGGACATACATGGGGCCCAGAGACATACAAAAGGATGCTCAACATCGCTAGCCATTAGAGAGATGCAAATTAAAACCACAATGAGATACTACTTCACACCAGAGAGAATGGCCATTATAATCAAATCAACAAACAACAAGTGCTGGTGAGGTTGTGGAGAAAAGGGAACTTGAGTACACTGTTGGTGGGAATGCAGACTGGTGCAGCCACTGTGGAAAACAGTATGGAATTTCCTCAGGAAACTAAAAATCGAACTGCCTTTTGACCCAGAGATTCCACTGCTGGTATTATACCCTAAATATCCAGAAACATCAATTCAAATGAACCTATGCACCCTAATGTTCATAGCAGCACAATTTACAGTAGCCAAGTATTGGAAGCCACCTAGGTGCCCATCAGTAAATGAACAAATCAAAAAAACTGTGGTACATTTACAAATGGAATACTATGCAGCAGAAACAGACAGAGCTCATACCATTCATGAAGTTTTCTTTGTCAAAAGTTAATATAGCTACTTCAGTTTTCTTTAGTGTCAGTCTGATTTATTTTTCCATCCTTTTACTATGAATCTATATGTATCTTTATATTTATAGTGGGTTTTGTAGAAAACATATAGTTGGGTCTTGCTTATTGATCCACTCTGAAAAAAATCTGTCTTTTAACTGTTACATTTAGACTACTGGCAATCAAAGTTATTAAATTTTGGATTAATATTTACCATATTTCTTACTGTGTTCTATTTGTTGCCCTTACTCTTGTTCCTATTTTTGTCTTCTACTCTTTTTCTTCATTCTTTGGTTTTAATTGAGCATTTCATATGTTTCCATTTCCTCTTCTTTCTTAGCAAATTGGTACTTTAAAAACTTTGTTTTATTGGCTATCCTAAAGTTTGCTACACACGGGGTCCAGTAGAAGTTAGGTCTGCTCGAGTGTGGTTGGTAGGGTAATAATATGGGTATAATAATTGATAGTTTTAATTTGAACATTTCACTTAAAATGTCATATGGTGTGCTGGAGTGTGATACTGTTATGTTATAGAATTACATGTTTATGATTTTGTAATAAAAGATTTTGGAATAAAAAAAAGACATTACTTGTGCTGGACCCTGTATATTTACAATTAATCTAATTTCAAATAATGCTTTACAGGTGGTGTTAGTACCTTATAATAAAAAATGCAATCTTAATTCCTCCCTTCTGTATCTTGTGTTGTTGCTGTCATTTATTTGACTTATATCTGTGTATGTGTGTATACATACACAGAATATATTGTTGATATTCTTATTTTGAATAAACTGTTATCTGTTAGATCAATTAAAAATAAGAAAAATAAGTTATTTTACCTTTAATTATTCCTTTCCCAATGTTCTTCCTTTCTTTATTTTAGATATGTTTCTGACCAATATCATTCTCCTTCTTGCCAAAAAATATTTTGAAATATGACTTGCAGATCAGGTCTACTCACAACAAATTCCCTCAGTTTCTATTTGTCTGAGAAAGTGTTTCCCTTCACTTTTTAAGGATAATTTTGTAGTGTACAGAATTTTAAGCCGGTGGCTTTCTCTATTTTGAATGTTTCACTCTACTTTCTTATTGCATGCATGTATTTTCAGGAAGTCAGATGTAATTCTTATCTTTGCTCCTCTATAGTGAGGTGTTTTTATCCTCTGGCTTTTTTAATGGATTTTTCTCTTTTTTTTATTTTTCTGTACTTTGAACTTGAGAAGCCTGTGTGTAAGTTCTGGGCACTTATCCTGCCTGGTGTTCTCTCATCCTCCTGGGTCTGTGGTTCAGGGCCTGACATTAATTGGGAAAATTTCTCCATTATTCTTGGTTTAAATACTTCTTTTGTCCCTTTCTTTCTCTCTTTTCTTTCTGTATGTTACATCTTCTGTACTTCTCCCACAGTTTTATATATTTTCTTGCAGTTTTTTTCAGTCTTATTTGCTTTTCATTTGAGAGGTTTCTATTGAAATATCCTTAAACTTGGAGATTCTTTCCTCAGCCCCATCTTGCCTTAAATAATACTGTTATTTTAGCAAAACGTTGAGCACATTTTATTGCTTTGTGGAAAGTTTGCCCAGTCCACCACCATTTTTCACTATTGAAGAAAAGCAGCAGACGAACTCAATAGTAACTTTATCATTTAATCATGGAGACAGTGAACTGAGAGTTATTACATTTTCCTCTAAAGAACTGTCATTCTACACTACTAAAAATCCTGCTTCTTAAGTTCTTAGTTATCCTATTAAATGAGATAATCAGATCCAATTATTAACGCTTCAGTTTAGGCATGATCTCCTCCTAAATGTATTCTCTTACTTTCACAAGCAAAGTGAATCATTACATCTACTCCAAGAAAATGCTTCATTGTAATGAGACTTTTTGTTTTTGTTTAAAGACTGTCCTCTGAAGTAGGTAATCATAGTCCATAGTTCACAGATACAAAGGTTGCCCTTACAGTAGCTTAAATTTAAGTGCCATGTGAGCATGCTATTTGTTATGAATTATATATTTTTAAAGGAGGCCTGTTTCTCAAATGGCAAGAAATGCTTAAGAGTCAAAATTGTACTCATCTGAATCCAAAAGAAGAGGCAGACAAAAGTGATCCTGCTATGACAGCTTGAATCATCAGGGCATGGTAGCCAGGCAGTGAGACTTTTAATACATCTCCTGAATCCTGTTGATGGATGTGCTGCCCCTGTCCACGTGCAGGAAGACCCACACAGTGTTAGAAGGAGTCTAGTCAACTCTGTATGCCATTAGTTTGCTAATGAGTCCAATGAGGACAAGAAGATTGTAACAAAGCTTGCTTGTGTGTCTATGTAGAAGCATACTCATTTTGAAAGAAAACAAACATACAAAATACTCTGGTTTTTATACCACTTGTGGAAAAGGAAAACTAGTTCCTAAAAGCACTACTATATCTCTATATTTTAGTCTGAGTTTTAAAATATGAAAACATTTTGTAAAATCTTAGTAAAATTAAAATTAGTTTGTGTAAACTTTAAAAAATAAATAATTCAGTCTAATTCTGACAATTTAAGTAGAGGTATTATTAAACTCATTAGGATGAACATAAGACCAGATGAATTTATTTATGTTAACTTATTAAAATTGTTTATTCAGTCATAAAATGTTTTCAATCTTTTAGTAATATTTTAACAAAGATGATTTTTCGGTTAGCAAATAATAGAAGAAAGCACATCTTGTTTCAAGATAGTATTAAACTAAGCAAATTTTAAAGCTACAAGTTTTAAATAATATGGCTTGAATCTCTACACTGTCTTTACAGATTATGATTAATAATTCAAACCATATGCAAAGATAGATTATACTTTAAATCATTTATATCTGGCAAATTCACCTAAAATTTTTTCATGAGTGTTGACTTAAATTATCTTTTAAAATAGGATTTACTTTGGAAAAAACTTATGGTACTTCTGTCTCTAATATACTTAGTTTATAAGTAGGAATTTACTTCATCCTCATTATCTATAAATAATGGAGCTGTGCCCCAGCTGGCGTAGCTCAGTGGATTGAGTGTCAGCCTACAAACCAAAGCATCACCAGTTCGATTCCCCAGTCAGGGTACATGCCTGAGTTGTGGGCCAGGTCCCAGTTGGGGGTGCGTGAGAGACAACCACAAATTGATGTTTCTCTCCTTCTCTTTCTCCCTCCCTTCCCCTCTGTCTAAAAATAAAATTTTAAAAATCTTTAAAAAATCAATAAAAATAATGTAGTCACCGTTTAACAAAATCAGCATTCAAAATTACATAATTTAATATAATAAAATAACAGACTAAATGAGAACTCAAAAGGTACTCTGCAACTAATAGTCAATTACCATCCAAATAATAGATGTACTACTTAAAAGTTGCCTATAATGCCTTTATATTATGAAAGCATGTTAACTATACTATAAATTCCTTATATTTATTTATTTATTTAAGCTCTATTTTTATTGTAGTTTCCCATTACCATTTAGTCTCTTTATTCCTTATATTTAAAGTAAATATTTATGTGAATAATTTGAAATGAGGTTAATAATTTCCTGATTCATATATATCATGGTATTATAATACTATGTTGAATATTATTTGATAATCTGCACTCCTTTAAAAACTAGTGAAGGATTAATATTGTATATACAAAGGAATGCATTAATAGATGTTAATGTTCAAAGATTTTGGCTTAGAATCAACTACGACCTATTTGTTCTTCATCTACCATGTTTGCGGACCTTCAAGTTAGTCAGTGTTGTTTGCTCTCGTTTCCCTCTAATAAGGTGCCCTCAAGTTTGATTAACTGGTTGGCCACTGAGTTGCAATTTATAGTCTAATCCCCTAGATTATAACTAGCAGCTCCATAGGGAGCCTTATTTGTAAACATTTGGCATGATTCCAGGATATCCATATATCAAATAACTATCAACAATTAACAACATAGATTTCAGAGTTAGTTATCAGGTCAGAATCTACCTACAACAAATTTCTTTGCTCTTGTTTAATATAAGACACTCATATTTCATGTAAATTTTACAGTTCAGGAAAATTATATTGACATTTTTCAACCAACCTAAAAATCAGGGGGAAAAAGGTTTTTTCACGTTCTTGAACAAAGCTCCAAGTAAATCTTAAATTCAACTCAAAGACAAGTAAATACATAACAAAAACCAGCAACAAAATTATCCATCACATCATAAATTCTGTTGAAATAAAAATTTTCTCCATGTCTTGAACATAGCTTCCTATATCAGGGTTCAAAAAACTTTGGATCATAAAGATCCAAAAAGTAAATATTTTAGGTTTTGCAGTACAAATTTGGCTGGTTGTGTATTGTTCAATATTTTTTACAACTCTTTAAAAATATAAAAACCATTCTTCTTATGTAACAAGTCACATTGGATTGTGCCCACAGGCTGTATTTTGCCAACCCCTGATCTATACCATATTCCAAAACATACATATGTGTATACACACACACACAAACATTCTTCTCCCATTCTGCCTTATGGGCATTTGGAGAATAGAAAAGAAGTACATATATACATACTTGAATATAGATATATACATATATAAACTTAATTGTGAATTAAATCTAAAATAAAAAAAAATTTAACTCACAGAAATGTTCTAGAGATCCTAGAAAACATATCAGTCTTGTCTATTATGATAATATGGTTATGCAAACAAGTATGAATTTAATGGACATTTAGTAACACTACATAGCACGTGAAGACCCTCCCATTCTGGCTGCCTGTACTGATATATTGTCATCTCCAATGTGTGGATGCCTTAAGGGAAGAGATCCTCCCTCTTCCATTCTCCTAAGAGCTAAGACTCATATAACTAAGCTTCAGCCCATTTAATACTTTCTCCCTGATTTTTTTACTTTTTTAGGAATGATCCAAAAGCATAGGACAAGGGAGAATTGATGGCACCGCAGCAGAATGACAGGATGACGAGTAGCTAGTAATAAGAAACAAATGGAAGCATCCTGAGCAAACTGTTTCTCAGGTGGAGTCTTGGCTCTGCATTGCCTCTCATTACTACTTATTTCTCAAGCCGTTATTGTTAGCTTCCTGAGTATTCTGTGAGCTTCATGGATAAACCTCCAACAAATTATATCATCGATTAAGTTATTTAGAGTCAGCTTCTGTTGTTTGCAGGTGAACTCTAGATGCAAAATAATCTATAATTTTCCAAATTTTATGCTTTAACTATCTTATGAAAGAAGTTAGAACTAATGAGATACTCACCAACACACAACTGGATAACTACCACGAGCATATTATAATCCTTCTGTCTGAGAGTGATGCTACCCACTAGGCCTATTATATAAATTTAAAGAGTTTTGAGAGATAGTTCACTACTAAAATATAATGCATTACTTAGTTTCCTTCTTATTATATTTGTATTAAATATCTAAATACAGTACTTCCTCTTCTTTTTATCTACCTTTTCTTTGTACTAATCCTCAATTTGTCTCTATTATAGTGCCTGTGAAGTAATTATATTTATCTCTCATTACTGCTGTGAGGATTAAGCTAATTACATTTAAAACAGATTTAAAATTTTAAACATGAAAAAAGTATATTTCAGTAAAAGTAATCTAGTAACAATAGTCGTTATATGTCATTTTTATAGAATTATATATATATATATAAATTTACTATACCATTATATACAGTAACATGTCCCACTATATACTATTATATATGTGAAAATAAGAATTCCATTAGAATGTAATAAGGGAGTGACTTTGAATGCTTAAGTCACTGTTATAGCTTCAGGATCTAGAGAGTACCTAACTCAGTAAGCACTCAATAATTTTTTATTAATTTATTTTATTTTATGTTACTTTATTACTTCATTTTATTTTATTTTTTAATTTTATTTTATCTTAGTTCACTTTTTAAAAATCCTAACCTGAGGATATGTTCATTGATTTTAGAGAAAGTAGAAGTGAGAGAAAGAAAGAGAAACACAGATGTGAGATTGAAACATCTACCATTTGCCTCCCATATGTGCCTCAGCTAGAGATGGAACCCACAACCTAGGGCATGTACCCTGGGCAGGGATGGAACCCACAACCATTTGGTGAATGGGATGACACTCTAAGCAACTGAGCAACCCAACCAGAACTCAATAAAGGTTCTTAAAATGAACCAATCATAAAAATTAATACTTGTATATGCTACCTTACAACATGCTTATGAGACAGGTAGGGTACATTTGTATAACTTTATAATTTGTACATGAAATTTTCATAAAGGAATATTATTTTCTCTGGAGCCTAGCAAATGTTAGCAGAATAATAAAAATGTTTTATCTCTGACAGGTAAGATATAGGCTTGAGTCCTGTATCTATAATTTAATATTGTTATAGCCTTAGGTAAGTTATGTATAAAATTGTTTATATGATTAGCAATCACATAAATCGAGCAGTTTAAGTGAACAAATTACAAGCAAGGTGCAAAACATTTGGGGATGGGAGACATTTTTCATGGTTAGAAATAGACATAAGAGGACTAATCACTTGGAGCTTTAGGTTGTAGGGATCCATAGGCACTTCTCAGGGCAACTTTACATATTTCTCATTTCTTTCTGTTTGTGCTTTCCCATAGATGAATGCAGAAATACTTTCTGATTCTAGCATCTACAATCTCTCCATTTTTTGATATACTTATCTCTTAAGCAAGTAGAGATACAGAGTGTGTAGTACATCTGGAGATATAATTACATGGACAACTCAACTGCAACAGAGTATGGTAAGTGCCTGTGATAATAAGAGTGTGACATGCACATCGTAGGGGCAAATATCTGTTATTTGACCTTAGCACACTGGGAGCAACTGAGGATTTTAAGTTGGTGAATAGAATCAGATTTATATTTTGAAAGAATTACTCTGTGGGTGCTATGGTAAATGTAATTGGAAAGGAGCAAGAAATCCAATGGAGTCAAATAATGCACTATTTCCCATGGAGTCAAATAACACAGAAAGCACAAGACATAACAACAACAACAAAGGTGAAATTAAAAAACAGCTAATAAGAATGTAATATCCATGTCTGCCAGGTGTCGTGTGCTTTATATTCATGACCTCCATTCCTGCAGGCAAACAGCCAAGTAAGTACTGCTGTCAGCTCCTGCCCTCTACCATTTCACATGTGAGGAAACTCAGAGTCAGAGTAGTTAAGTAATGCCTAATGGAACAGCATTTTAGAGAGGAATAATTCAAATTTCTCTGTCTTGAACCACTCTGATATATTTTTATCACTGACATCTCTGCCCACAAATCTCATTCCAATTCTGTTCATGCATGCTGAATTTTCGGGTATTATTTCCATGCTCAAGGTTTTTATCTCATGTTACATGCATATCACAGAAAATCTTAACCCTAAAAGTGAAAAACTCAATCCTAGGGGCATAAGCTGAAGATAATTCCCTTTAATTAGATGTTTGTTTCATAAAAAAATTCACTCTAAATTTAAAGAAACATAAGAGACAGAAATAATATTTTAAATAAGTATACACCTATCAACAGCTGCCTGGTCCTCTTCCACATCTTTTATTCCAACTAATTTCACTTGTTCCCACTTGTGAACCCAATTTCTCTCACACTTTGACCTTGGTTTGAAAAGTATACATGGAACCTCTTCAGAAGTTGCAAGCACTGTATTATGGTCAGTTTGACTCCTCAGCCCTCATACTTATCTTTCTTTATTAGGGCTACTGCCATCTATGATTTAGCCATGCAGGCTGACACATAAGAATATTCTCTCTACCTACCACGGAATGCTGAATATCATTTCAGTGAAACTTCCTAGTCCCACTTTCTCAGAGACTGTCCATTGCCCAACTCTAGATCTATTTTAATCCTAACTATATTTCAGGGCCAAATTTCATTTCTGTTTTCTGAGCTCTATGAGTTGGCATCTGAAAATAAGCTATATAAAAATGTTAATGTACTTTTTCACATATTTTGTGTTTGGCATGACTAATATACATAAATTGATGACAGAGTATCCCTATCTTGTCTCACCAAGTTCAGTGTTCAGAGATTCTGCCAAGAAAAGTGTTCCTCTATTTGCAAATATCAACTACTAGAAAGAAATGCAAGGAATAAAGAGAGAGAAAAAGACATTTAACCAAAAGATAATGTACATTGATATGGTAGTAAATGTTTCACAAAAATTACCTTTATATCCAAACAAAATATGAAATCCTCATATTGTTTCATGGTTTATATTTCTACTGTATAGCATGATATAGTACATGGCTTATATTTCTTTTTCATCTCATTATATGAGAGAAATTCAATATATGTTTCTGATTGATGTTTATAAATTTAGTAGAAAAACTGTCATAATTACTCAAATAGTGATTGATAAAATCTTTATTAGTTATATATGATCAGTTTAAAAGAAAAAATTAAAGGGTTAAGTTTTTATTATGCCAAATATGATAAGATATTACTACAGAGCCTATGGTGTTTTCCTTAAAACTAGTTCAAGTCATCTATATAACACCATTTTGATAGGTAATGCAAAAATTTATTGGAGAAATGTCTTTTTAATCATTCTTTCTCCTACCATCTTATTTTAATATTCAAATAGTAAAGAAAAGGAAACATACCTCAAATGTTTTCTAACTAGGAAACCACGTATCCATCTTTGAATAATCAAAACTGGTGAATTATGAGCCATAATTTCATTAATTTTTGAAATAATATAGTTGATATTATTAATTTCATCCTCATAGGTTGATCCCTGTATATAGAAAATGTGTAATATTTATATTTCATAAAAGTATTTCCAAATACATTTTAAACTTGAAAGTCTAACGGTAAAAACTACTAAAATATTTACACATGTCTTAAAGGTACAACAGTAGAATGATACACATTTTCATATAGATTTCATTAGAACATAAAATCAAGAATGAGTAGACAGCACCAAATAATTTCATTTTCTCATAAAATGCAAGATCCATGATGATAGCTTTCTCCATTCTAGACTCTTCTCCAAATTTGGTATCATAGATATGAATTTTAACAATAATCATGATGATCTCTGAAAAGTGGTGACATGAATAAGTATCCGATGAAACTCTAAAAGTATTCTGTAGATCCTCATCAAAGAAACTGATATGTTGAATTCATGAAATAAAGAGTTCAAAATTTTGTTACATCTTAACTACAATGTTGGACATTTTTATTGGAACACAGGGTATTCCCCTGGGAAAGATATTTTCTATTCCCTTTTAATAAACTATCTCTAAGATCTCCATTCCTGCAAATGTTTAGATTTGGAAACACAGACTCCCTATATCCTATTGATCATTTAACGGGTTAGTAAAAAAGCCACTTTAGTTATGTTTTGAATGTAAGACTTACACCTTAAAAACTGAAAATCTGCAGTTTTATAAGGCACCTACCCTGAAAATTACCAAACCATCATGTTAAAAAACACATAGCTTTTCTGCCCACACCCTCAATCAGCTATGTACTGTTGGGCAAAGAACATCACGGTCTTGCAGATTAGTGTTACTTTATTCTACCCCAAAATATAATTGTAGGAGTTCAAGAAATGCCACCCCAAAATATGCCCCTTTGGCATATTAATTATTTTGAGTGGTAGACGCTTGAAAAACAGCAAAAGCAGGGATGGGATTTCTCTGAACTCCTCTTGTCTGCTTAAAGACAGATCTTCCAGAGGCATTCAAAATAAATAAAAACCAGAAAAGATGGTTCTTATTAAAGGAGAATAATTTAGAAGATTAGGAGAAGAGTTTAGCAGAGACTACCATACACAGATAAATTCTGTCACTAACTCCCCTCTATTCTTAGAAGGTCCAATAATTCATCTTTCCTAAAAATCATTTACTCTCCTAAGAAGCTCCCTTCCCTTTCTTTGAGCACGAACTCAAAGCCACCTAAAGAGTTACTCATTTTTTCCTGGGTATCTCCTATGTATACATGAGGTAGTCATTGATAAATTTGTTTGTTTTTCTCTTGTTCATGTCTTTTATCACAGGAGTCTCAGCCAATAACTCAGAAGGGTAGAGAGGAAATTGTTTCTCCTCCCCCATCGTAGCTTGGAAGCAGGAGTTGAGTGCATAAGGAAGAAGTGAGGAGAAGAATACAGTAGGGAGCTTAGATGGCTAGGCATGAGGGGTCCTGGTCAAACGCTGCAGCTCCCACCCGCAGAGGACCGTTACCTTCACACTGCAGTGAAGCACAGTCCTGCTTCCCACGGAGGCATGAAGAATTCCCTTTCTTTAAAAAGACAAATGAAATGACCTTCACCTGTTGTCAGGATTAGTGTCCCTGCCAGAGAACAAGTAACCTCTAGACACATTCCAGCTTTCTGATGCCCTAACACAATTATTTTGTGAAATTTCAATAAAACTATTATGGCAAATTTGAATAAATGCCATGATCTATTTGAAATTTGAATACAAACAGAAATTTCCTCTTTCTAAAGGACAAATAATGCATTTCCTCCACTATAGAATGATGGTCTGGACTTAAATCCTAATTCTACTACTTGCTAGCGATGTGATCTAGGGTAAGTAACCTATCTGTCTCCAGTTTACCACCTGTAAAATAGGAATAACAATAGAACAGCTTCAGTGGGTTGTTGTGAGGGAATATTCATAAAGCACTTGGCATGGCGGCTAAAACATTCAAGCATCCAAACAACATTATCTGCAGTAGTTCCATAGTAATACTTAAAATAACATACAGTTTTAGAGTCTACAAAGAACCTGTATACCTTATGACATTTGATTCTCAAAAAATAGTCTTAAGCAATTTATCCAGACTGATATAATGTAAAATTATGAAATAACTACAAAACAGTACTAATATTTTCAATCTAATATGAAGAATTAAATATTATAGTAAAATCTTGGCAAAAAAACAACATAGTCTTGGGAAAAAACAAACAAACAAAAAAAAAAATCAACAATCAACAAAATAGATGGGAGAATAATAAAACATCTATTGTCTACCATTTGGTACTGTAACCCTGGAATGAAAATGGGGCTATTGCTAACTCTGGTATAAAACACGATGAGGCATTTCAAACAAATGTCAAAAACTTTTGTAATATGACTCATATGGTAGAAAGTACTTTTGGTTCTAACAGGAAGAGTAGTTGAAAAAACAAATCATAAAATGTATTCTATTCTACTGTATATAATTATGTACATTTCTGATCAATTTGATATTTTAAATATATTTGGGCTTACATATTTTTTTCTTTCCTGTTTCCTTGCTTTAATTTCTTCTATATGTATCTGATCCCTATGTTCTATCTTTTCGTATTTCATCTGTGATTGGACATTATCTGCAAACCCAAACTACAGAATCACTTCTTTCCCTGAGCAAAAGGTGTACTCTGTGACTGGTTCCAGGGTCAGGTCAAAAGGAGAACCCAGAGGAGGTAAAGGTTGCCATTACCAGGAAGGCAGAACAACACAGATAGCTGCCAGGTTCCCCTAGCCCGTACCATCCCCATGCATTTCGCTAACACTGACAGCATATCTGGCCGTGGGGACGGCACTGGGATTTCACAGACTTGGAGCCCCACTGCCCGCTGCATTCCCCTGCAGGGTTGGTCTCTTGGGACCAGGCAACGGGATCACAGGGAAGGCACCCACCCACCAGGGAGCATCACCTTGTGGGGATCTGAAAAGCTAGATAAATGCAAGAGAGTCAAAAGACGTGTGATTCAGCACAATGTACTGGAAAGTAATAAAATACACTTCTTCGTATTAATCTGCTAGAGAAGTGCCACTCATACATAGATGCACAGAGAAGAAATCCATTAAATACCATGAATAATCAAGGTAGCAAGGCAGCTCAGAAAATAAAAATTTTAATCTCCATAAAAATAAAGACATGGAAATATGTAATATAAATGACAGAAAATTCAAGATTGCAGTTCTCAAAAAGCTCTACAAATGGAAGAAAATACAGTCAGATTTAGTGAACTTAAAAAACAAATCAACAGACAAAACAAGTACTTTACCAACAAGACTGAAACTTGCAAAAAGAACCAAACAGAAATTCTAGAGATAAAGAACTCAGTAAAAGAGATTAAGAACAAACTAGCAAGCACAGAAAATAAAGCTGGTCAGACTGCGGAAAGAACTAGTAATATCGAACATATAAACCTGGAAACGACGCAGAGGGAAAGAGAGAGAGACTTAGGCATTAAATAAATAAATAAATAAATAGCCTCTATGAGACCTATCTGATGCCTTCAGAAAGAGCAACATAAAAATAACAGGCATGACAGAAGAAGAGAGGGAGAAGGGAACAGAAAGCCTATTCAAACAAATATTTGATGAGAACTTCCCAAACCTATGGAAAGACTTAGGATCCTTGAATCCAAGAAGCAAACAGAGCACTAATTATTTCAATCCAAAGAGGCCTTTTCCAAGGCATATTTTATTAAAACATTCAAAAAGTAATGACAAAGAAAGAACTCTCAAGGCAGCTAGGGAAAAGAAGAAAGTAACCTACAAACAAAAGCCCAGTAGTTTATCATCAGACTTCTCACCAGAAACTCTACAAGCTGGAAGAGAGTGGAACTGAATAACTCAAACAACTGAAAGAGAGAAATTACCAGCCAAGAGTAATATATCCAGCCAAGTTATCCTTTAGATATGAAGGAGAAATAAAGACTTTTCCAGACATACAGAAGATAAAGGGATCTATCAACAGAAGACCTCCATTGCAGGAAACCCCCAAGGGAGTTATTCTACTGGATGAAGAATAAAAGGTCACAAAACTGAGAATAAGGTCACCCACAAGCTGACAATGTAAACAGGGATAATTTGTGACAACAAAATGAGTAGATTTACATGGCTTTGTTTTCTGTTCCTACCAATCCCCTTCTTCCTGACCTAAGCACATGCCTGGATACGAAGAAGTTCATTGCTTATGAGGGAAAATGTGCATCTGCTACATATAGCAGGGAAGGAAGCTAGAATAAACCTTGGTCCTTTAAATGTTCCTTAACAAATTACACAGGACTGCCTACCTCTGAACTTTTTGTTACATAATAAAAATAAAATCCCTGTTTAGTTGGCTTTCTATTACATGCAGACAAAACACAATCTCAAATAACACTGGTTCTTCACTGAGATGACACCCACTTTAAAAATTTTATAATTCATAGAGTTTCTAAATAGTTTATATATAATGATTAAAATATATAATATATAATGATAAATTATATATGTATCTCCATTATAATGCTCTTAGATAACTAAGCACTTCAAATTTCTAGTTACTTTGATTTCATATAGGAAGAAGAACCCGTGCTTTTTCTTTTCTTCAAAATATAAGTATTTTCCAACTAGACCCCTAAAAACAAAGGTTTATAAGTCATTAAATGTCACAGTTAAAAATTAATGGAATCCTTCTAGATAATTTTATTATGTTATAATGCACAAGTTTTAATTACACTACTAATTTTCTTCTTATAGATGAACATAACCTTCTTTAATTTCTGTACCCCCATACCCTCTCAATAAAAGAACAATAATATTTATTGAAATTATTGCATTAACTATTATTAGGTTTATAATTATTTTCAGTTTTCATGATATTCTTATAGTTAATAAGTACAATAACTAAATAAATATATATCCTCATAGGCTGTCATTTATTCCTCCTCAACTGTTTATTTATATTGCTATAAACTAAACAAAATCAATATTCAAAGGAAAACCTTAAAAACAGAATATTGTTTATAAGCAGAAATAACAAATAGAACTGCAAAGGTAAACTGAAAACTGTTATTCAAATATATTTCTTTCACTCTCTACAACTCAGGAAAATATTCTACCAGAATTTGGTATACCTATATTGCTTTAAGGCTTAGTCCATTCTTTGCAACTTTCATTCACACATTTTTTTTATTCAATCATTGCCTTTATTTCTGACAATCTTTTTTAAAATTAAAAGTTATCTCCCTCAGCTTAAAAATATGTTGTAGTATCACCTCACATAAAAAGATCTATTAATCCAATGTTCTACAGTTACCATCTTTCCTTTGTCTAAAATTTTCTCAGAAAAGGTTCTATGCTTGGCATTATAATTTCATTTGTCCCTGCAAGTTACTGAAATTCCAAAGATACAACAACTTCATCATCATTAAAAAGCTTTTCAAAATAGTTTTGTATCACTAATTTTCCTTGACAATTTAAAACATTCTTCATTTTGAAATCAGTCTTTTCCCTTAACCTAAGTGATAATAAAGCATGCCTGTTTTTTGGTTGTTTTTTTTTTACTTCCTGGGACCAGTACTCTTTTTTTCTCACTGGTTCCACTGCTTTCCACCCACAAAATGAGACTGTGACCTAAGGCTTTGCCCTTAGCTTTCAGCCTTTATTGTCCCTTATATTTTCCTGTGACAGCTTCGCTTCAAGTACGACCTCAAGCAAATAACTAATGGGTGTGCATCTTACACTCAAAACACTGTTTCTGAATTTTGGTCCTTCATTCCCAAAGCCTGGTTGATATCTCTATATCAATATCCTGCCTCAAACAAACCTGTCCAACTTCCAACCAAAGCTATTTAAATGCTACTGTTTCTGTTAACTAGGTTATTTTTTGTCCCAATTACTCAAGTTCAAATTACTAGAGGATTATTTCCTTAGTCACCCTCCCACATTCAATCAGTTAAAAAAAAAAATCATGTCAAATCTTTGTACTCTCTATCCTTTGTGATATGATATATATTGACTGTAGGGTTGTAAAACCAAGACAGACTTGAAATCCCAGCATCATGACTGACTAGATCTGGTACTGGGTAAGTTCCTAAAACTCACTATACTTTATTTTCCTCTGTGAAATAAGAGTAATAGCTTTCCAAGTCAAAGAATATAATAAAGAATTAATGAGGTATTTTTCAGAAAGTTCTCCCAACCCACCCAAGCTTCACCTTTACTCCTATGTTATCATTTTATTTTATTTTCTTTAGAAATTAACACCATCTGGTATTTTATGGTTGTTTTATTTTGGGCGGGGAGAGGTGGGGAGGTGGCTTACACATTTATTCCCTGTGCCTTTCTACTAAACTTCATGAAAGTCCTTTCAAAAGTCCATGAAAGGACCTTTGTCAATATTATTTAGTATTGAGTCCAGAATAATCCCTCTCACATATTAGGTGCTCAATACATATTTGGTGAAGGCATGAATAAATAAAAATATAAAGTGTTTACCATAATGGCAATACTGAGTGTCTTGTCCTCTACATGGTCTTCTTTTCTTCTTTGCCAATGGCTGTCTACCTATATCAAGCCCAATAACATCATTTCTGGCCTACAGTAATTGATCTCTCTGCCCTCATCTGTCCCTTAACCCCTATTAATCTGCCGGTATAACACTGGATTAATCATCTTTAAAAAAAAACTTTGTCAATACCATTTATTCATGGAGCACCAACTATGACAGAATCAATCTAACTTTCCCACTCAAATACCTTCAATAGATCTTCACTGCACTCATTAAGAAGTCTAAACACCTTGGTATGTCATTCAAGGTTGTTTTCAATACTCTCCAGCCAAGTTCCCATTGATTCCTTAAATGAACCTCAGACATTATGATTGTCTTTAAAAGGCTCATGCATGTCCCTCAATTTGACTATACCATACAACAGAACTAGAACACCTAAATGAAATTTTTCCTTTAGGCCCAGGTTAAGACACCCAGATATAAATACTGTCTCATTTTATATTTCCCTAATTTTTAAAACTACTATTACAAAATCATTAATATACTTAAATATTTTAAAATATCAAGAATCACATGCAATTATAAAAGTCTTCCAACTTCCTAATCTCCATAACCAGTGTTCATTGTTTATACACCCTTTCAGATGTGATCACCACTTTTCAAATGACTTTCTCTTCTTTATCTATCATTTATGTATTTATATATAGATGTACATATATTTAGAAGCTATTATAAACACTGTTATGCAACATACTTTTTTACTTCCTATACTTTGTACCTGATTTTTATAACACCTGAAGAATCAACACTCTCTTTTGAACTTTTACATAATGCATTTGTTCTAACATACATATGTCATGAAGGATTTTTTTCTTATATTTGAATCTACCTATCTAAGGATTTTGTAAACTCTAATTAAATAAAGTTTCCCAATAATTTATTTCAACATTTGAAAAATCAATAGTGCAGTGATTGAGGGGGCCAGGGAGGGTGGAGGTGGAATAAGGTATAATGGGGATAAATGATAATGGAAAAAAATAAAACTTTTGGGGTGTGGGGAAAAATCAATATAAAATGATGTTATGAACATGTCTATGTCATCAAAATTAATTGTTTAGGAATTGAACTAATTGTTTAAGAATTGTTTATACTCTTCATTAATCTAAATTGCCCTTTAAAGCACTGAAAAATAAACTATTTCCTAATGCATTCATTCAAATATGAAAAGTTAAAATAATTAAAAATCCACTTTCAATTAATAAAACAAATATTTAAAATCAACAAAAAACTTCCAGAACTAATAAATGAGAATAGGAATTTAGCAGGATATAAGATTAAATAGAAACATCAATTGTGTGTGTGTGTGTGTGTGTGTATATATATATATGTAAATATATATTAGCAACACATATATATTTACTATTATATAGAATAGTAAATACATATTTATATATACAATATATAAATAAAATAAATATATATTTATTTATATATTGTATATATAAATGTAAATATATCTATAAGCAACATTTATATATATACATATTTACTAGCAACAAAATTCCCAATATAAAATTAAGTAAATGTGTCTATTCACAATATCAAATAAAATACCTAAAAAATTTTAACAAAATAAGTGCAAGCCTTGTACAATGAAAACTACAAAGCATTTCTCAGAGCACTAAAAATCATCTAAATAAACTGAGAGACGGTTCACATTTAAGAATGAGAATACTCACTATTGCAAAGATGGTAATTCTCCACAAACTGATCTATAAAATTCAATAGGATCTTTATCACTATTGCAGCAGGAATCATTGACAAAATTGATAAGTTGATCCTAAAATTCATTTGTAAATTCACAGGGCCCTGAATAGCTAACATCAAGATTTTAAAAAAAAGAAAAAGGCAAAGTTGGAGGACTCAGACTTCCCTATTTCAAAATTTAACTACAAAACTACAGGAAGAAGACTGTGTGGTAAAGTCATAAGAATAGACACACACCACTGGGATAAAATTAAGAGTCCAGAAATAAACCTTTACATTTATGACCAATTTATTTTTGACAGCTATCAAGAAAATTCACTGGGGAAAAATATTCTTTTCAACAAATGGGGTTGGTATAACTGAGTATCAATGTTCAAAATGCAAACTTAGACCCCTACTTAACACTGTGCATAAAAACTCATCCAGGATATAACACATAGATCTAAAGTTCATAACTAAATTTATTAAGCTTCTAGAACAAAGATAGAAGAAAATTTGTGACCTAGAGTTAGAGTTCTTAAAAATACAACACCAAAAGCATGATACATAAAAAGAATCCATAAAGTTGAATCTCATAAAACTCAAAATATTTCTGCTTCAAAACAGACCAATAAGAAAATGAAAAGACGATCTACAGAACAGAAGAAAATATTCATGATCTAAATATCTGATAAAGGACTTATCCAGATATCTTCTCTTACAATTGAATAAGACAAATAACCTACTTTAAATGGGAAAAAAAAATCTCTATAGCATTTTACCCAAGTAGATAGATGAACAGTTAATGAACAGATGAAAAGATGCTTATCATCATTACTTATTAGGAAAGTAAAAATTAAATCCACAAATAAAATGCCAATTCACACCTACTAGAATGTGTATAGTGCAAAAGACAGAAAATAATGCGTTTACAAGGACATAAAGAAACTAGAATCCAATTGGACTGGTGGTTTCCACTTTTTAGAAAGCAATTCAGTTTCTTAACAAGTTAAACCTAAAATTATCATGCATCCCAGCAATTACACTCTGAGAATCTACCCAAGAAAAACAAAAATGTATGTCTGAGACAGGTATGTAGGTGTTAACAGCAGCATTATTCATAAGAGCAAAAATTGGAAATAATCCAATGTCCACCTATTGGTAAACAAAGAAAATATAATATATTCATATAATAACATATTACTTAGCAATCAAAAGGAACTACTGATTTGCATTACAACATGAATGAGACTCAAACACATCACACAAACAGAAAGAAGGCAGATGCAAAAGACTACATATTGTATGATGCCTTTACATTAAGTGTTTAGAAAAGCAAATTTATGGAGACAGGAAACAGATCAATGTCACCTAGGACTTGGGGGGCAGTAGGGATCAACTGCAAGTGGAAATGAAAGAGACTTTTGGAATGGTGACAGTTCCGAACGCTGAATTTTGGAGATGGTTATATAGCACTGTTGATTTATTAAAATCATTAAATCATGTATATAAAATGGGGGAATTTTACAGTATATAAGTTGCATATCCTTAAAGCTATTAAAATATAAGATATAGATGATATAGATATAGATATATTAGTTTCTCTACAATTTGGTACTTTTCTGCTCAATAATTATTATGTAGTAAATGTATAAACTTAAAATAAATTTCAGATGGAACACATTACTAATGTATTCACTAGTATATAATATCTTATATAAATGATGCAATTATTAGTTTTATATATTTATGTATGGATGGACCTTAGAAGCCGAAATTTCATTTCTATAAATTTACTTAAAACAAACACTAATAAAACCATTTACCTTTTTCAAAGCAGGGCAGAAATTAAAGAAAAGCCGGTGGTTATATGTTTTGAATCTTTCGGGAAGATGCCAGTTAGGAATTATTTCTTCATCAGAAATCACATGATGATCCAAGGCTTTGAGACTCCATATGCTGTTGACAAGGGCATGTCTATATCCTTTTATAAGACTTACTGGGCAATCAAACATAGTGAGAGCAATGAGACTTGGACAGGCAGATAACATGCATACATTCCTTAACTTTGCAAACCCGTTGTCATGAAGATAGAGAAGTTTCAGTTTCTTTAATCTACTCCAAAATATGGCATCTGGTAGACTCTTAACCTAAAATATTATTAATAATAGTATGTTAAATACAAATATAAAATTTCTATCAATTGCATGGAAAATAAAATGCATTAAATATCTCCTAAAATTCAATATTTTCATTGAGAAATGAAAAATTTCTCAATAGTTAACAAAAACACAATTTCTAATTACCAAGATGATGACTAGTATAAAAACATAATACACTGAACATCTAAAATAAGCTACCATTATTAGTGTAATTAAATGAATAAATGTATATACTTTATTCAGTAAAAATTCTTTTGTAATAGGCTGACTCTTTAAATACTTTCTCTAAAATACTTTCTTTACATATGGAATTAAAAAGTAAAATCAAACAATGTGACACCACACTAATTAAATAAAAGATAAAAATCATACAATCCTCTCAACAGAGGCAGAAAAAGCATTTGACAAATTATGTATCCATTTATGATAAAAACTCTCAAAAAAGTAGATATAGAAGAAAACACCTCAACATAGTAAAGGCCATATATCATATAAGCCCATAGTTAACCTCATCCTCAATGATGAAAAGCTGAAAACTTCTCTAAGATCAGGAACAAGACAGGAAGCCCACTCCAGCTTCTTTTATTCAACATGGTATTGGAAGTCCTAGCCAAGGAATTAGAGAAGAAAAAGAAATAAAAGGCATCCAAATTGGAAAGGAAGAAGTAAAACTGTAACCATTTGCAGATGACATAATATTATACAGAAAAAAACAACAACAAAACAGAAAGACTCCACCAATATGCTGTTAAAATTAATAAACAAATTCAATAAAGTTGCAGAAAACAGAATCAGTATATAGAAATGTGTTGTATTTTTCATACAATGATAACAACTATCATAAAGAAAAATTAAGAAAATTCCATTTATGGATTTTTGCACCAAAAAAAATCCTAGGAATATTTTTAACCAAGATGGTGAAGTACCTTTACACTGAAAACTATAAGACTTTATACAAAAATTAAAGAAGACACAAATGAATATAAATATAATCCACATCCAAGAATTGGAAGAATATTATTCAAAATATCCATACTAGCCAAAGCATTCTATAGATTCCATGCAATCCCTATCAAAAATTTCAAAGGTATTTTCACAGAAATAAAACAATCCTAAAATTTGAAATAACTCTGAATAGCCAAAGAACTTTTTAGAGAGAACAAAGCTTGAGGTAACATGCGCCCTGATTTCAAACTACATTATAAAGCAATAGTAATCAACCAGTATGGTATTGGCATTAAACCAGACACATAGTTCAATGAAATAGAATAAAGAGCTTAGAAATAAATGCAGACATAAATGCTCATTTGATTTGCAACAGGGGAGCCAAGAATATACAATGGGGAAAGCACAGTCTCATCAATAAATGATGTTGGGAAGACAGGACAGACACATGCCAAAGAATAAAACTTGGACCAATATTAAACACTATATACAAAAATGGATTACAGCTTTGAATGTAAGACCTGAAACCATAAAAATTATAGCAGAAAAGATAGGCAGAGAGCTCCTTGGCATAAGTATTAGTGATGTTGGTGATATATATTTTTAATATGAAACCAAGAAAAAAGGCAACAAAAGTAAAAAATAAACAAGTGGAACTACATAAAAATTAAAAGCCCTTCATAGCAAAAGAAACCATCACTAAAATGAAATGGCAATTGACCAAATGGAAGAAAATATTTGAAAATTATATATTTGATGTGTAACAGTATGGTGATAAATGATAAGTGGAATAGTGTGGTGATCATTTCACAACATGCACAAATATTAAATCATTATATTGTATATCTGAAACTAATATAATGTTATAGATCAGTTATATGTCATCTAAAAAAATAATAAAGAAGTCAAGAAGTATTTTTAATCCAGACTGGATTTAAGAAATAAAAATAAAACATATCACAGAGTTTATTTATGTTTTTTGTTTAAAATTTTTGCTTATATTTAAATTTTATGCTTTTACATTTTATATTTTATTTACTTAAAAAATTTTGTTCATATTTTATATAAAAGGTTGTGAGATATATTGTGAATAGATAGTGCTTATTAAATCTAATTTAACTTTTATGAAAATATCTGAAATGGCTATTGCTTACCTGATTTCCATGGAGATCAAGTTTGACTAATTTTATACAACATTGAAGTGGGCTGATATCTGTAATAAAATTGTTTGAGAAGATGCATACTTTAAGAGAGATACAAGATTGCAAATTTTCCATAGATTTTAAATGAAGACCATTGAACTTCACAAAAACAAAATCTTTCTGATCTTCTATTATGTTTTGATTATAGTGACTCCATTCTTCATGACTGATTAGCTCTTTTGTGATAGTTCCATGAAACATCTAGAAAAAAATGGTAAATTTCTTTCAAAACTTTTTTTCAACTCCCAAAAATAACTCTCTATGAAAACAAAACATTTGCTAATAGAGTAAAAAATGTGTAGAAACTAAGTTAAATTTTTTAAAAAATCTAATTCCCACAAAATCTATCTCAAGGCATCTTAAATATCTAACATTTATTTAACAACTCCAAAATGTATTATTGCCCTCACCAATAAACTAACCAGTAAGAGGAAGAAAAACTTCCTTTTTCCCAAAATACTCAGAGAAAACGAATTCAGTGAAAAAGTTGGTACAAAAACATCACATTTTGACAACTAAAACAAACAAGGAAAAGTATAACTTAGCATACCTTGTATAATAATTTTTGTCAAAAGATCTTTTAAATAAAGAAATGCTTTGAATTATGAACTCCTAAACCAGGAAAGTGATACTTTTTGTGAGAGGGGCTGAAAAATGCAGCTAAACAAAATTAAGGTGCAATACAGAGCTTAAACTGTAACAAGTATTTCCTGAAGAGATCATTAGCAACCTCATTGTACATGGTGGGACAATTAGGTTCACAAGTAGGCTTACAATTGGTTGTTCATTTGGAAAATAATACAATTAATAAATAATAGTAAGAGAATAAACTCGGTGTTTCACATTCTCACAACTGTAAACCTATTTTGCCCCACCCTGTCTTTATTTTTTATTCTATTAGGCAATTAAGACCTACGATTCTAGTAGTTTCAAATTTGACCAAGTTTATCAAAAACTTCTGATTCTGTGTTTTTTTGTGTAATTCCATATAGTATTTCTTATATACATGAAATTTCCCTTCCTGTGGGTAATTTCAGCTTTCATAAAAGGCAATCACCCAGTGATAGTTTAGAACGGAATACATAGGTTCAAGTGGTCAATCAGAGTGTTTAGTTAAGATTAACCACTTCTCCCACTAGAAAAATCTATTTCTACTGTGTGGAGGTAAATTGGATCAGCATAATCCAAACAACAATAAACATGAAAATCCGGATAAACCCTTGTACTCTTTAAAAGGTTGGTTACTTTTCGTATACTAGCCAAAGCCTAAAACTGTCATTCTCAAACTCTAAATATCAATCACCTAAAAAAAAATAAATAGAGGTGGATTTCCTGGGTCCTGTTTCATATCTACTTTATCTGAGACTGTGGGTTAAGGGATTTATACTCCCTCACACCCCACCTTCAATGCACAATTTTCCCATTAGCATGTTGCATTAGTGTGGTAGAATTGTTACAAGACATCCAGTCTTATCAACGAAAGTAAATCATGGGCAGTAATGTACAGCTTAGTGCTATAGTTAATAATACAACACTGAATATTTCAATGTTTTTAAGAGAGTAAATCTTAAAAATTCTCATCGTAACAAAAAATAATTTTGTAACTAAACATGGTGACATATGTGAACTAGACTTTTTGTAGTAATACCCAAATATAAATCAATCATGTTGTACATCTGAAATTAATATAATGCTACATCAGTTGTACTACAATAAAAATGTATAATATAAGAAAAAACATTGGATATGGAAAAAGATGATGCTACACAGAAATTCATTAAATATTGTACATAATAGCAAAAACATGATATATCCTAAATGTCTTAAAAGATAGTATTAACTAAATAAAATATTGTAATACAATCAATGGAAGCATTTCATTTTATGAAGGCATTAAAACTGATCGTGTAGAACACAGCAACATGAAAAGGTCTTGACAGACAACCAAGTTATTGTTTTTGTTTTAAAATATTTTTCACTGAAGTTACTTTAAAAGGGTGTCTTTTATGGTACATGAATTAATTTTCAATTAAAATATTTATTCTTCAGTGGCACACATTTAAAAAATAAGTAAAAAAAAAAAAGTAGAGTGATGCAGAGAGATATACCATGCCAGTTCTAATCTACAAAAAGCTGCTGAAGCTATGTTTCAAACAGAGCAGACTTCAAAGCAAGGGAAAAAATCAGGGATAAGAGGGGCATTACAAAATGATAACAAGGAACAATTTCACAAGAAGCACAATAATCCTTAATCTGCATGTGCCTAAACACAGCAGCAAAATACCTGATGCAAAACTGAGAAAATTCGAAAGAAGAACAAGATGAACGCACTATAATAGTTGGAGACTTCAACATCCTGCTACTGGAAATGGATGGATCCAGCAGGCAGAAAATCAGTGAGGAAACAGTGGAAGACCACAGCACCATTAGCCAACTGGGTAACTGATATCTGTCTATTACTTCATCCGACAATAGTAGATTATACATTCTTCTCAAGGTCATGTAGAATATTCACCAAGATAGACCACATTCTGGGCTATAAAATATATCCTAAAAAATGTATAAGAAGAGATACCATACAGTGTCTCTTTCATACCACAGTGGAATTAAAGTAGATATCAATGATAGAAAGATAGCTGGAAAATCCCAAAATACATTAAGATGAAAATACATACTTCTAAATAACATGTGGGCCAAAGAATAAATTACAAGAGAAATTTTAAAATATTTTGAACTAAATGAAAATACACCTTTTCAAAATGTGTGGGAAGCAGTGAAAGCAGTACTTAAAGGGTAATTTATAGCATTGAATTCATATATTAGAAAAGATATAAAATCAATAATCTAAGGCTGCACCTCAGGAAACTAGATAAAGTGCAAATTAAATCCAAAGGAAGCAGAAAAAGGTAAATGAATATATTTTCAATAAATATATTAGCAAAAAATTATAATCCTTAATTATATATCACATATTTGCAGTGGAGACATATTTTTTCATTATTTCATTCCAGAAGTCTCTATAAATATCTGACTCTATGAAAACTAAATATAACCAGATCATATGAAGGACATTTATGATAAAGGCAATAAACTCTTTACTTGCCTTTCAGACCTTCAGAGAAGGGGGATGTGTCTCCAAACAATCTTTCTGGTTGCTTTTATCATACCATAAGAAACCTTACTCCAAAGAATATTTTTTCCTTATCTGTAGGCCTATTCAGAGTGAATTTAATGCTTAAACACTGAATCTCATCCCAGACTGCTGCAAACATTTCTTTAGTTCCAATTAACTTATTTTTTTCATATGTTTTAACATTTAAACCATTCTCAAATGCTTTAGTTGGTATAATATGAATTCTAAAAAAAAGTCTTAAATGAATCAATCTTTCTCATATACTAGACTAATTCGTATTATTTTCTCTATTGCATCAATATTCACTTCCACCAACAATATTTATTTGCCATTATATAAACAACCATAATATTTTCCAAATTCCCAAATAGAACATTACTGTATGATACTGAGTTGTTGCTATCCAAAGGAAAGGCTAACACATGATTGGTAAGCACAGGACTAAATGTAGTAGATCGTTTCTCCACTTCTTTAAGAACTAGTACTCTACATTCACAATATAAAGTATGATTCGGTTATTCAGACTATTCAGTTAAATAGTCTGTCACATATCCCAATCATTTTGGATAAGGGGAAATGTTTCATATATTGTTTTATACTACCTCATGCAACATTAATTTTGTTTCTCATTTTTATTGCACATCAGAATAACTATAATAACACAAATTCTCAGGCCCTATGGCATACCTACTGAATTTTATGTCTGCAACTATGGGACCAGATAATTATACTATCCACCAAGGGAAGCTAAAAACCATCGCATTTGATATCTCCTCCTCTACCTATTTCAAAGACTGCTTTCGGATTGCTTCCAAATTTTAAACATGGTCATTAAAGCAAATCCAGGTATTTTTATTTCTTTTAGATTTTGATAATTTGACAATTATTTTGTGAAATATAGATACAACTGTATACAATGTCAAGTTTAAATAATAATATAATATTCAAAAGGCAAATTTAGATTAAGTACAGTAACACATTAGAGAAAGCAGCAGGGTTCAATCACAGCTTCAAATAAGTTCTGTAGTTTAAAAAAATCAGCATCATTGTCAGTAAATCTTTCATTAGTTTGTGTCAACTGAAGTATTAATTTAAAAATTATCATGCATTTTTAATCACACTGTGAAAATCAAGTCTTTATAAAATATACTATATATCAATTACAACTCTCATCTTTATTTCCAACTTTTCTCATTTAAAAAATTGGTGGCAAATACATAAAAGGGAACTATACAAAGTTATAATTAATGAAAACTAAATTAAATATTGAAAAGGAAATCATCTTTATTTCCTTTAGAAATTAATATGTAATTAATATAAAAAGGGAATTTTCAAAGAAATACTTTGCTGACTATATCAATGATCTCTATACATCACACTCATTCACTGATATTTTAGATACTTAAGAATACCAATATCTTATTATTTTAAATTAAAAGTGTATTAAAATATAGTGTAAGGTTTGATGATCTATTTTGCAGTAACTTATTTTGTAAGTATTAGTTATGATATTATTAAATAAATGGAATTCTGGACCCTGTACTCCAGAATTATCATAAAAGCTACTAAGATACTGCATGTAAAATAAAATCATGAAAAGGGAGTAAAAAAAAAGTTTTATTCAAAGATCTAACTTTAAGAATTATAATTAGTAATATTTTATATCTGTTTTAATTTAGAATGTCTGCAATAAATTTAAGCCCCTCGTAAACACTGCAATTATATTTTAAAAATACTTTTTATTTGGCCAACAGAGTTCTTGAATCAATCCTGTTTGGATAAAAATTTGCCATGATTTTATATCACAGACATTTCCTTTAAAAAACAAAGAAGGGGGATTGTTCTGGCAAATGAAAACAAAATTTCATTGGTTTATAAGTTAATATATATGACCTTGGTTCTTTGAAACATTACGTTTTCATGGTATATTCCACATGTTTTCAAATAACATAAAAAGTATTTTGGAAAAAGAAGTCAAGATTCACTTGTAATCAGGACATCTTATTTTCTCCCATTTAAATGTGTTCACTTTCCAAAATTTAGAAGGCTATATATTTGTTTTTCTAAAGCTTTTTTGAAAACACCAGTTTTCAACTTTTACTTTTATTCCACATTTGTAGACTGTAAAACCATAAGCCAGAAAAAACTAAAGGGTGATGAGGCAGAAGATGGATATGCAACAATGAAAAGTACTCAAAATGTCCAGAAAACATCTGCACAGAAATCACAGCCTCTAAATAAGAAAGATTTAGAGCAGCAAGCATTTGTTTCTTCTAGACTAAACAACATTGGTTAGCATTTATAAAACATATTTTAGACATTCTAAAGTTATATCATTAATATACTTTTATTAAAAGTAATAAACAGTGTATTTACTTATTGGCTGTCCTAGTTTATATTCTTCACCAACTGCCTTCTGAAAAAGAAGTCTCATGCTAATCTTGTGACAGGTATATTATGATATATTTGTTACTTGTACAGTCCATTTCAAATATCCTGCAAAAAGACTAAGGAAGCTATAGGAAATAAAAGATAAAATTATTTTGTGAAAAAAGCCAGAAGAAAGACCTTTTCTACAAAAAAAAAAACCAAAGAGTTAGAGCTGATTCTCCTAGGAAACCATACAAGTAGGAAGACAGTGAGTAAAATACAATGTTGAGACAAAAAAAACAAAAACAGAAAAACAGAATTCTGTACCTTGTAAAATTATTCTTCATAGTAATGGAGAAATAAAGACACTCAGACAGACAAACAATTGAGGGCATTTGTTGCCAGTAGACCTGCCTTGCAAGAAACGTTAAAAGAATTCTTCAGAGAAAAGTAATAAAATACAGTTCAGAAACCCAGCTTTACAGAAAGTGAAGGAGAGCAATGGTTAAAAAATAAGTGTAGGTAAAATAAAAATATTTTCTTTTCCTTATTCCTAATTGATTTATCAGATAATAATTAGTCAAAATACTAACAGCAAACAATGTATGCAATTACCTATGCCCATGTATATATCATATATACATATATACGGATGCTCATATATAAGTGAAATTAAAGACAGCAATTATATAAGAGAGAAAAGAGAGGAAATAGATTTATTTTCTTACTATAATATACTTACACTACCTGGGAAGGGATATAGTGTTATTTATATAAATGAAACTGAATTAGTTGTAAATGCATATTGCAAACTTTAGGACAAACACTTAAAAAAATAAAATATGAACTATAACCAACATGCTAAGAAAGGATATAAAATGAAATAACATCCAATGTTCAATTAAAGCCAGAAAAATTAGAAAGAATAGAAGACAAAAATAATTACAAAAAACAATGGTAATGAATGGAAAACAGGATAAATATTATTCCAACTGCATCATTAAGTATTATGAACATCAGTGATCTAAATGCACCAATTTAAAGAAGTGTCATCAGAGGAGACAAAAAAAAAAGCCCCAATTACATGTTGTCCACAAGAAATCCACTTTAAATATGAAGGCACTGAAATAAAGTTATGGAGAAAGATATACTATACTAACACCAGTTTAAAGAAAGCAGGAGAAACTACACTAACTTCAGACAGAGCATACTTCAAAGCAAGGAATGTTATCAAGGACAAGGAAAGGCATTGCATAATAATAACAAGGCCATTTCTTCAAGAAGATATAACAATCGATAAGCTCATGTACCTAACAACAGAAGTGAATGTACACTGGTAGAACTGCAAGAAAAAACAGATGTATCCACTATCATAATTAGAGACTTCAATACCCCTCTATCAGAAATGGGCAGATCCAGCAGACAGAAAATCAGTAGAGACATAGTTGAACTCAACAACACCATGAATCAAATGGATATAATTGAAATATACAAACTGCATCATGCAATAGCAACAACATATACATTCATAAACAGCTCACATGAAACATTCACCAAAATATACCATATTCTACGCTATCTTAACAAACTCAAAAAAATAGAAATCATACACTCTCTGCCCCAGATCACAATGGAATTAAACTAGACGCCCATAACAGAAAGATAGCTAGAAAGTTCCAAAATATGTGGAAATAAACAACACATTTTTTAATAATACATGTACCAAAGAGGATCTCAAGATAAATTTTAAAATATTGTAAAGTAAATAAAAATAAAAACACATATGAGATGCAATGCTGAGAGGAAAATTTATATTATTAAAGGTATATGTTACAAAGCAAGAAAAATCTAAAAGCAATGATTTAAACTTTACACCTTAAGAAACTAGAAAAAGAAGAATAAATTATATCCAAAGTAAGCAGAAGAAAATAAAAAGAATGATAGCAAAAATCAATGAAATGGAAAATAGAAAATGAGTAGAAAAATCCATAAACCCAAAGTTGGTTCTTTGAAAAGATCAATACAGTTGATAAACCTTTAGCCAGGCAAAGAAGTAAGAGAGAAAACACAAATTGCTGTCAGAAATCAGAGAGGAGACAATGCTGCAGATCCCATAAACATTAGAAGGATAATAAAGAAGTACTACAAACAACTCCATGTATACACATTTGATAACCTAGATTAAAATTACCAATTCCTTGAAAGACACAATCTACCAAAACTCATACAAGAATAAACAGACAATCTTAACAGGTCTATACATATAAAAGGAACTGAATCAATAACTAACAGCCTTCCAAAACTGAAAGCACCAGGCCCAGAAGGCTTCAGCGGGGAATTCTATCAAAATGTAAGGAAGACATTTTACCAATTCTCTACAGTCTCTTTTAAAGCATAAAATCAAAAGGAACAGTTTCTAACTTATTCTATGAGGCCAACATTATCATAATACTCAGGCCTAACAAAGACATTATAAGAAAACTACGTAGATGGAGAGCAGGATGACAGCTGGGGAAGGGAGTTGGAGATTAGCGGGTGGAGGGATTGAGCAAAAAGGAAAACAGACTCATGGACAATGGTGTGGTGATTGCTGGGGAACATGGGGTGTAAGGGGACTAAATGGTAATGGAAAAAAATACAATAAAGGTTAAATTAAAAATAGAGAACTACAGACCAATATTTCTCATGAAAACAGATGCAAAAGTCCTAAAAAAATTTTAGTAAATCATATCCAACAATGTATAAAAAAATAATCACACCCCTTCCACCAAGTGAAATTTATCCCAGGTATGCAAGACTGGCTCAATATTAAAAAAACATTAATGTAATCATCACATTAATAGCCTTAAAACGAAAAATCACATGATCATATCAATAAATACAGAAGAAGCATTTGACAAAATCCCATACACATTTATGATAAAAACTCTCAGTAAACTGGGAATAGAGGAGAATTTCTTCAACTTGATGAACAGTGTCTTCAAAAATCTATAGCTAACATCATAGTTAATGGTGAGAAACTACAAGCTTTCCCACTAAGATGAGGTTCAAAGCAAGGCTGTATCATCTCCCTACTATTTTTCAACATCATATTGAAAATCCCAGCTAACACAATAAAACAAAAAGAAAATAAAAGTTTATAGATTGGGAAGGAGAAAACAAAACTGTCTTTGTTTACAGAGACATGATTGTCTATGTAGAAAATAAAAAAAAAAAAAATCAGCCAAAAAAACCCCTCCTGAACTAATAAGTAAGTACAGCAAGGTTGCAGATTCAAGATTAATACACAAGTCAATCACTACCCTATATACCAGCAATGATCAGGTAGAATTTGAAATGAAAAACATAATACCATTTACACTAGCACCCCACAAAATAAAATATTTAAGCATAAGTGTAACAAAATATGTACAAAATCCACAGGAGGAAAAGAGGACAATGCTAATGAGCAAATTAAAGAACTAAATAAATGGTAAGAGACTTCATGTACAAGGATAAGAAGACTCAATATTGTCAAGATGTCAGATCTTCTCTATTTGATCTATAGATTCAACGCAATCCCATCCAATATTTTAGCAAATTGTTTTATCAATATCAACACTGATTCTAAAGGTTTGTTGCAGAGCAGAAAATTCACAATTTCTAACACGATATTGCAGAAAAAGAACAAAGTCAGAGGAATAACACTACTGCCAAGACTATTATAAAGTTATAATAGTCAAGACAGTGTAGTATTTTTAAAAGATGGATCAATGACACAGAATAAAAAGCTCAGAAACAGACAGGCACAAATACTGTTAACTTATCTTGGACAAAGGACCAAAGGCAATACAATGGAGCAAAAATAGTCATTCTTCAGCTAATGATGCTAAAACAAATGGACAACTGCAAGCACAAAATAAACCTAGACACAGACCTTACACCCTTCACAAAAATTAACTCAGAATAAATCATAGGCCTAAGCATAAAATACAAAACTATAACTCCTAAAAGAAAACACAGCAGAAAACCTAGATGACCTTGGGTGATGACTTCTTAGATGTAATAGAAAAGACAACACACATTAAAGAAATAACGGATAAGATAGAATTCATTAAAATTAACATTTCTGGTCTGTGAAAGGCAATATTAAGAGAAATAGAAGATAAGCCACAGACTGGGAGAACACATCTGTAGAAGACATTTCAAACAGAAGGCTGTTATCCAAAATATACCAAAAAAACCAAAAAACCAAAACCCTCTTAAAGCTCAATAAGGAAACAAATTATATTTTATGACAGCATTTAACAAGAACAGATAATATTATATTCTGATATTTGACTAGGCAAGACTTCCATCATTAATACTTTTTGTTATAAATTCTTTTATTCTCCATTGTTTCATATTTTGTTTATATTTTAAAATTTTTATTATGGTTTATATTCAATATTATCTTGTATTATTTTCAGGTGCACGGCACAATGATTAGACAATCATATACTTTAGAAAGTGTTCCCTCAGATATTTCCAGTGCCCACCTGGCACCATACACAGCTATTACAATATTATTGACGACATTCTCTATGCTATACTTTACATCCCTGTGACTATTTTGTAACTACCAATTTCTAATTCTCAGTCCCTTCATGTTTTTCACCCACTTCCTCAACCTCACTCCCCTCTGACAACCATCAGTCTGTTCTCTGTGTTTATGAGTCTGATCTTTCACAAAGGAGCAAAGGAAAACAATACAATAGAGAAAAGATTTAATGCAACAAGTGATGCTGAAACAACTAGACATGCAAAAAAAGTGAATCTAGACACAGACTTTACAACTCCAGAAAAATTAATTCAAAATGAATCTATGACCTCTAAATATAAAACACAAAACTATGTAACTCCTACAAGATAACAGGAGAAAACCTAAATGACTTTAGGTATTACAATGACTTTTTAGATACAGCATCAAAAGCATAATCCATCAAAGAAATATTTCACAAACTGGACTTAATTAAAGATGTATAATTTGAGAAATATGATGTCAAATGAATGAGAAGAGAAGTCACAGGCTGGGAGAAAATATTTTCAAAAGTTAAATCTGATTTTTGAAAAAGCTGTGATCCAAAATATACAAAGAACTCTTAAAACTCAGTAAGAAAATGAACAAGATTTAAAAATAAGCCAAATAGCTTAACAGATACATCACCAAAGATTCACAGATGGCAAATAAGCATCTGAAAGTTACTCCTCACCATTTACCATCTGAGAAATGAAAATTAAAACAATAACGAGATATCATTGCACACATATTAGAATGGCCAAAATCCTGAACACTGACATCACCAAATGCTGAAGATAATGCGGAGCAACAGGGGCACTCATTCATTGCTGGTACGAAAGCAAAATGGTACAGCCACTTTGGAAGACAGTTCGGCTGTTTATTACAAAATTAACATACTCACTCTGGCTGGTGTGGCTCAGTAGATTGAGCACTGGACTGTAAAGGAAAGGGTCGCTGGTTCGATTCCCAGTCAGGGAACATGCCTGGGTTGTAGGCCAGGTCCCTGGTAGGGGGGTATGTGAGAGGCAACCACACATTGATGTTTGTCTCCCTCTCTCTCTCCCTCCCTTCCCCCTCTCTAAAAATAAATAAATAAAATCTTCAGAAAAAAACTAACATACTCTTACTATAAGACCCAATAATTGCCCTTCTTGGTATTTATCCAAAGCAGTTGAATAATTTTCACACAAAAAACTGTACTATATATGAATATATGTTTTATTCATAATCACCAAAACCTGGGAGCAACCAAGAAGTCCTTAAGTAGGTGAATGGATAAATAAACTGTGCTACATGCAGACAATGTAGTACTCTAAACTAAAAAAATAAATAAATAAATAAAGCTATCATTGCAGTGAATGACATAGCATAAACTTAAATGCATATTACTAAGTGGAAGAATTCAGTATGAAAAGGCTACATACTATAGGATACCAACTATACAAATTCTAGAAAAGTCATGGAGACAGTAAAAAGTTCAGGGGTTGTAGGGTTTGAGGGGAGGGGTTTAAAGGCAGAGCAGAGAAGATTTTTAGAGTAGTGAAACTATTCTGAGTAACTTATAATGATGTATTCATGTCCTTATACTTTGTCCAAACCCACTGGATACACAACACCAAGAATGAACCATAAGGTAAACTATGGACTTTGGGTAATTCTGTTGCATCAAGGAAAGGAAGAGGAAGAGGAACACTGGTTACACAGACATGAAGCACAAGTAATTAAAAATACCAGAGCCCTATCATGAATTATCAAGCCATACTCCATGTGCTCCATGGTCCATAATCCAGGACCCTTTCTGTTTGGCTTCAGCTTCTTCTAATTAAGAGAGAAAAATAAAATTTTAGGTGGATAAATGGAGGGAGGCTTGCCTGGAAGCAGTGAACACACAATACAGTGTACAGATGATGTGTTGTAGAATTGTGCACCTGAAATCTGTATAATTTTGTTAACCACAGTCTCCCTAATAAACTCAATAAAAACTAAAAACTAAACAAAATGGAACAACATTTAAAAATAAAAGAAAAATAAAATTTTAATGTGAAGAAAAAAATTTTATTATGCTTCTCTACAACTTCCACAAAACAGTCATTGTTATTCCTAGAATAACAAAAAACAACCTGACTTCCCATAACTGTAAATGGGCACAAAGAATCTTATTGGGATGATGAAAATGTACTTAACCTGGATTGTGATTGTTATGCACAAACCAATTAATTCACTAAAAAAATCACTGAATAGTTCACTTAAAATTGTTGAAGTTAATGGTATATAAAGTATATCTAAACAATTTTTTTAATTAACTCTTCTTTATGGCACTTCAAATACTCTTATACTCCCAGAGAAAAAAAGCCCAAATGCCTCCACAGACTATCATTTTTCAACTTATTATAGCTCATTATTCCTGATGCTCCTTAAAAAATTTGGAATCTAAGATTAAACACATCGTTTCCATTATGTTTTATTTGAACAGAATAATGGGTTTACCAGTTAGCTATACTGGCTTATCTTATCTACTTACTGTAACTTGTAACTGCTTAAACAATTATAACACATTGTTTGATTATATTAAATATATGAGGGGAGACCCAAAAAACCCTGAATTTATTTATTAAAAATTGTCTATTTATTCTTACATGTTTAAACTTCAGTCACCTTCAAAGTACCCTCCACTCAGTGCATACACCTATTGAGAATGTTTTTCTCTACTCAAAACAGTTTTTGAACTTGCTGATTTTGATGCCTTGTAGTGCTTCTGCCGTTTTTTGTTTCATCTCTTCCACATCAGCAAAATGTTTCCCTTTGAGGACTTTCTTCATCCAGGAAACAAACAAAAAAGTCACTTGGGGTGAGGTCCAGTGAATGGGGAGGGTGGGGCATGGGGGTCATGCCAATTTTGGTCAGTAACTGCTGAACACTCAGCGCGATGTGGGCCGTTGCACAGGAAAAACACCCATCATGAAATGTTTCATCACGCAAACGGGAAGAAACAGTCTTCAAAAAGATTTCACTGAACCTCATCGCAGCCTAGCATACCACCACCAGCTGTTACATGATGCAGATGGGTTCCTAAAACACTCACCTAGCAGGGGAAGCCTGTGCTACAAGGGGCCCGCTCTCCAGAGAATAATTCTGGGGATTTTTTTGGGTCCCCCCTCATAAACTGAAATGAAATGCCTAGACTTTTTCACCCCCTATAATCAAGTACTAGGGAAATTCACTCTCACTCATGCAGTACACAATATTTTTCATTTTTCACTTAAAAATTAAGATGTTTAAAAATTTGAGAAAAACCAAAACCATACCTTTTAATGAGGTATATTTACTTTCAGCACATTTTGTGTGAGTAATGCATTTGTCTCAGGAAAAAGTAAAATTCATTTTAGTGCTATCCTTCTCAGGTCCAAGAAACGCTGTTTAATACTCTACATGACAGACTCTATTACGTCGCCCTGTTTAGTTCCCTCAGAGCTCTTATCACTATCTAAAATTTTCTTCTTTGGTTAATTTTTCATTGTTTAATTTAGCTCTAGTATGTATAGCTCCTGAGCATATAGGCTCTATTGATCTCTCTTCTCTTGAGATCTCATCTAATTCTACAGTTTATAATTAACTCCATCTGTATGCTGACATCTCCCAAAATTATATCTCTAGCCCAAACATCTCTCATAAACTCCGGCCTCATATGTATAAAGCACACACACACAAGTCCATTACATATGCACTGCATACAATTATATCTGTTTCTTCTATATGTCCAAAACCTAAAATGAATTCTCCATATCACCCCACCTACATTCCCCATACATATGCATTTCCATCTCATTTGATGGCCCATATCATTCAGGCATCCTTGACTCCTCTTTCTGCCACATTCCACAGCTACTCCATTAGCAAATTCCATTGATGTGCCCTCAAAATATTTCCAAAATATATCTAACCAACTTATCATCATCCTCACTCTTACCATCTTGGCCAAGACTTTACCAAGTCTTACCTGTATTACTGCAGTAGCCAACAAACAAACAAACAAAAGTCTACCTCCTTCTATCCTTACCCCATCATCCATTACAGTTTATTTTCACATAGTCGAGTGATCTATTTAACATAAGGCAAGTCACATCCAAACACTGTAATGACTGTTTGACTCAGTAAAAATCAAAATCTTTTCTTTGCGACTGTGTCACCACTCTGACCTCTTTCTCTATCGCCCACTCTCAACTCACTCAAGTCTTCTGTATTTTCTGAATGTTCTTAATAAGAATGTATTGTTTTTACTAACAATAAAAAAAAACTTTTAAGTGATAAAACTATGAAAGAGTAGTTTCCTTTTTACCCAAACACTTTCTCTGTAAGTACAGAATTAAATAACAAGGTCAAGTCTTTAAAAGAAAAACCTAAGTCCATGGCAAAAGTTTGTAGGGCCTTGAATGCCCATGTTCTTGATAAAGGTTTTAATGAAGACGGGCTTCTAAAATAAATCAAACTGTGTGGTGTGGTAGAATGATTTCTGTATTTGGGAATGAAATACGTTCCTAAAATCTATCCACTACTTCCTAATTGTGAGTCTTTGGGTAAAAGATGAAGAAATTTAATCTATGAAATCCATTATAAATTTAGTGCTTTACCAGAGAAATACTTACAAACCTAACCAACCAAAAACACATCTAATAATTAGGCTGACATTCCCAGGTATGTTACTTAAAGTTCCTGAGTAATCTGCATGGACAGAAGGATGCCAGAGAATAAACCAAAATAGCACAAATGTTAAAGGCCTTGTGGCAGAATCAATTATATACAATTTCCAAAAGCCTATGAGCTCGAAACTGAGAGGGGTGGAAAGGCTCACTGTGTCTCCAGGAACTTGCAAAGGCAAAGAAGTCACAAATCTAAGGTCCCTTAAAAGAACACAGGTTTTAAATATGCAGACTGTGTATCTGGACCTGGGGTTGGGGTAGAAGGCTTTAGATGACGACCAAAGGAGGAATTAACTGTCAAGATGTTCTTGGGAATTTGTCCTGGCTGAAACAAACCACGAGTCAGAAAAGACAAATCGCCACAAAGCTGGAAGCTAGGTTGTAGTTTCGTCGTCTTCTCCTTAGTAGGTCAGTTGTAGCAATTTTGTTGCCAAACCTATCCCACTCACCGGGTCAACCGATCTGCAAGGCCTTCTGAGTTGGGAACAAGTGGCCAGACCCGCCACAATGTGACAAATCGTTAGTTAGCCATGGTCTCCGGAGGCCGTTGCTAAGGAAACGAGGGCAAGCCTCCGGAGTCACCCCACCGCGGTTTCCCCTGGGCTGGCCGAAGACGTTCGGGGGTGTGGTTACGTGAGCGACGTACGTAAAGGGAGGGACAGAGGCGAAACCCGACCAAGGGACCGGCTGCGTTCCAGGATGCCTGCGTGCAGTGCGGGGCGGTGGAATACCTGAAAGTGTAAAGCCGGCCGCGAAAAAGAGGGGGTATGGCAGCTGTAAATGACCCTCCGAGCGTATCTCTGCGAGAAGCCACTCAGCGAAAGTTGCGGAGGTTTTCAGAGCTGAGAGGTACCGAAGGAGAACCCCAGTTCTCCCCTGCAGTAGAAAGGGAGGGTCCTTTACGTGGCGGGAAGTTTGCCGGACTATCACTTCCTGGCTGATTTTCCCTCGCCTGTGGGCCAGGACGTTAGTCCAGGCATTGCTAATACACCTTGAGTTTTTCACTCTTTTCTGGCACTGTCCTTTCTCTACGTTGTTTGTTACTTTCTTTAACCTTATTCCGAGCAAAATATAAACATAAACTAAGGAAAGAGGAAAGAGAAGAAAGTTGTTAACCTGACTCAGCGAAGCTGTAAATAAATACGTTATGTATTTGGTTAGCTCATTAACAGAAGTTATTTTAAATAAATCTGAAAAACCTCTCTAAAGCATAGTGTTTTGCCTCTTACAAATGTGATTTTAGCCTTCTCCTTCTCCCTCCCTACTTCACTTAATTTGTTCCATAATGCTTACTAAGTAAAAAAACAAAACGAAAGAATTATGGATTACAAATTAAAAGGGGAGGTGTATCAAAAATTTGTTTTTATAAAGGTTGTGCTACTTGTCATTTCTTGTACAACTGTGTAGTAAAACTGGTTATATTTTTGTTAAAGTTACAGCTTTAGGAATACAATAAATAACACTAAGATGACAGTAAAATGTTCAGGACTATTACATTCTGGTTGACAGGACCTATTAGGTAGCCATTATAAACAATTTTCATCTTGTTTATCAATTAAAAAGAGCTTCCCACGGTCTCCCAATGGTTCAGTCTGTCTTTTAATGAGTTCATCTGGGAGTTGGAAACTTTTCTTCTATCCCAAATTTTATGTTATACTCCAATAGCCATTGTAAATTTACATGACTTAAGGTAATAAAAAAATTAAATACCCACATTTATAAACAGCAACATTGTAGCAATGGATCCTTGGGTTGAATCTTAGCCAAGGAACACTAAATAGTTCTAATATATGAAAATTGACTTTCAAAGCTGGAGATTCATTTATTACTTAGGAATTGAAGTAATCTTTAGCAAATCAAAAATTCTTATCGTAATAGAAAAACATTACAAGCTTCAGAATATCTAAATAAATGGGTCTGTAGATCATAAAAGAAGATAGTAATCTAAAAGAGAAAAAACATAGAATTGGTGAACAATCCTCATTAGAACTATTTTGAATCACACTAGCTGGCTACTGATTATTCCCTAACTCTCAAAAGCAAAAGATACATTTACATAGGTGATAATATTCCTTCTCCCCCCCCCTTCCAAATAAGTAAACCTGTAACAGATTTCTGATAATATAATTTTCTTATTTCTTGCTCCTGCCCCCTGCCCCACACAGGCAAACCTGTGGCAGCTGGAGAATTCTGGGACATTGTTGCAATAACAGCAGCTGACGAAAAACAGGAGCTTGCTTATAAGAAACAGCTGTCAGAGAAGCTGAAAAAAAAGGAGTTACCCCTTGGAGTTCAATATCATGTTTTTGTTGATCCTGCTGAAGCCAAAATTGGTATGCATTTATGGTCAGATTTATATCATAGGTTCTGGGAAGAATAATCATTGAAGAAAAGTTGTCCAGTGGCATGCACTTTATAAACAGCCTATCTTTCCACCATAGTCTTTACAAACTTTAAAATTTTTGATATGAATTCACTAGTTTTTTAAAAAAATGATAAAAGGCATAGCAACTTTCTTACATATTGTGACTTACCATGGAAAACTTCCAGAATGTTATGTTATTTAAAAGAGAATGGTATCAGTTTTAATAAAATTTACTCAGGTGGTGAATAATCCTTTGGTCCTTATCAGTCGGGCTCTCAAAGTCTCTCAAAACTCTGCCTTTTTTTCAGGAATTTATATAGGGGGATCAAATCAAGAAAAAAGTTCTTGTAATACTATTTGATTTCTTGGGACCACAATGCAGAATGCAAAAAAGTATGGTCTGATGGCTTGAGTATCATATTTACTTTAAAAATCCAATTTAAGTAAAGTTTGCCTTTTGACCTTCATTGCAAAAAAATACACACTATTTTTGTAGGGGCCATTTTCCATGTAATACTAAAGCTGAAGTCCCTTGATACCAGAGACAGGGTATCTATATCTGACATTGGCATTGTTTTAATTAGCCATTGTTTTATTTCCCAGACCTAGTAGTCAGTACTATATTATTCCTGTTGTATAGATGAGACTCTGAGGCACAGAAAAAAATCACCCAAGGTAACTAGTAAGTGATAGTTAAATTTAAGATATTTTTAGGAAACCAGATTCTAAAAAACATTTTAAAAAATTTATTTAACTTGCATTCTTGATTGTCATATGGGTGAATTATTTAAATAGGTTTTCCAATTTGTAGTTATATGAGATATATACTTAAAATGAGATATATACTTAAATTTTTTAGTGTTGCAGATTGCCTACTTTATCATTTCTTCATTTTGTATTAATTTTGGGGGAAGATTAGTTCTTATTACCAGGGTTGACACCTGGTTTTCATTACTAATTGTTTATTTATTTAGTTGCTATGCAATGTGTATTTAACTTGATTATTTTGCTTGTATTTTTGCACTCTGCCAAGTTAATTATAGCCAACAAACCAAATCCTTGAATTTATCATAATCAGAAAATTTTAGTAGGTTTCTATGAAATAAATTTTGCATTTTAACTTTATTTTTAAGGAAATGGAGGATCAACATTTTGTGCCCTTCGATGTTTGGAAAAGTTATATGGAGATAAATGGCATTCTTTTACCATCCTATTAATTCACTCTGGTAAAGTTATACTTTACTAATTTACAGTTTCTTTTAAGTATTTTACCTTTGATATCTTAGGAACTTTTTTTCTGTCTTGCTAGTACTTTGTTTTGGGGTTTTGTTTTGTTTTTTTTTTGGTCTTTGAAGTTGTTCTGCTTTGAAAACAAATATTTAATGTCTTTCTTGATATTTTTAGTTTGTAAGTAGCATAATACTATTCATGATATTTTTTTTTAAAATATAGATCACATACAATAACTATTTATGGGTATTGTTTTTATTATGTATATACAAAATTATTTTCCAAAGACTGAACTTATCAAAATGTAAACATTTTTCAGTAATTCTTTAGGAGGGATTCTTGCTGTAGGGCAGAGGCTGATTTTAGCACATTGATCACAACGCTATTGCCAAACCTTTATATCATGCATTTTTATTTGATTATTGGTGGAAAAAGTCTACAATCCTTAAAGGAGTAAAAAGGAAAAAAAAAGGTAATGACAAAACATGGAGTTGACAAAAAATTATATGAGGGGAAAATTACACATAAAAGATTTACACATAAAAGATTTTAAAACAGAAAAGTAGAAAAGAAATAACTACAGAACAAAAGATCTTTTTCTTTTAATTGGTTATAAACTGAGTTGTGTTAAAATTTTGGTTATGTGACCACCTGTTATTTTCTTTGTGAACTGAGCTGATGAATACTTTGTCATGGACTGCCACTGTGATCTCCACACACTTTCCATTTCTTATGATTCATATATAGAACAGTGATTTTTTTGTAAAGATGACATCAAGTAAAGCATCTAAGTTTTGTTTTTAAGGCTGCCTAAAAAAGTAAATAATAATAATAATCAAATTTATAGTTTTATTCCAGAATAAGTATAAAAATTACCAATTTAGTAAGAGTTAAATTAGCAGAAAATATATTGTTAATTCTCATAAAGCTAGACTTTTAGCTAATCTTTGGGTAAGGAAAAAGTGGAAAGTATTAGCTCTCCTTTGTTGAACAAACTGTGCCAAGTGTTTTTTATGTATAATTGATCTCATAAAACGTGACAAGGCAAGTATTATTCTACACTTGCTGATTTGGAGTGAATCCAAAGATAAACAACTAAAAAGTAGTGAAACTGAGTTTGAACTCAATATTGTCTGACTCTAGTATGTAATACAGCCTCTCGCTATACTTACTTAACATAAAAATGATGTAACTTATTTAATTTACTTAAGAAAACATACATTTCAAGGTATTAAGAAGTCATAAGGCCATCTTAGAGGGAAAGTCTATTTCAAGTAAAAACAAGTATAAATTTTAAAACACATAAATGCACTTTTACTTCCTTTAAGTGTATGTAATAATTTGAGGAAAGACACTGCATTTGGAAATTATTGTTTAATAGGTAATGCTGGAATTAATACCTTTTTTTTACCCTGTGGAGTGGATTCGTATTGCAGGAATTTAAATATGGTTGAAATTTATTGTTTAAAGTGTATATATGAGGTCATGTTTTAGCCTATAGCCCATTTTGTTACCTATACAGTGGATTGAAAACAATTCACATGCTCTAAAGTATGTGAGAATTTTTTTCTAATCTAGAACAGTACGTCCAAGGCCTGCAGGATAGTTTCTCTTTGAATTTGCATCTTATTTTAAAATCTTATAAACAGTCATATGAATATTTTTAAAGTTACTTTGTTTGATTTTATAGGTGGCTATAGTCAACGCCTTCCAAATGCGAGTGCTCTGGGGAAGATTTTCACTGCTTTACCTTTTGGTAATCCCATTTATCAGATGTTAGAATTAAAACTAGCCATGTACATTGATTTCCCCTCACATATGAATCCTGGGATTCTGGTTACCTGCGCAGATGATATTGAACTTTACAGTATTGGAGAATCTGAGTTTATCAGATTTGACAAGCCTGGCTTTACTGCTTTAGCTCATCCTTCTAGTTTGACTGTAGGTACCACACATGGAGTATTTGTCTTAGAACCTTCGAATTGTTTAGAATACAAAGACCTTGAATACAGGTGTTGTCATCGTTTTCTTCATAAGCCCAGCATAGAAAAGATGCGTCAGTTTGATGCTGTGTATAGAACTAGAAATTTTTTTCAACAGGACTTTTCTGGGGGTGACAACCCCTCTCTTAAATTAGAATCTGAGTATGTATATACAGACAGCCTATTTTACATGGATCATAAATCAGCAAAACAGTTACTTGCTTTTTATGAAAAAATAGGCACACTGAATTGTGAAATAGATGCCTATGGAGACTTTCTGCAGGCTTTGGGACCTGGAGCAACTGCAGAGTATACTACAAACACATCAAATGTCACTAAAGAAGAATCAGAGTTGGTAGACATGAGGCAGAAAATATTTCACCTTCTTAAAGGAACATCACTAAATGTTGTTGTTCTTAATAACTCCAGGTTTTACCACATTGGAACAACTGAAGAATATTTGTTTCACTTTACTTCACACAGTAGTTTGAAGTCAGAGCTTGGTTTACAGTCCACAGCTTTTAGCATCTCTCCAGCGGTACCAGAATGCTCTGGTAACACATCCTGTATCATTCAAAGCATACTGGATTCAAGATGTTCTGTGTCACCTGGCTCAGTTGTGGAGTATTCCAGATTGGGGCCTAATGTTTCAGTTGGGGAAAACTGCATTATTAGTGGTTCTTATATCATAACAGCAGCTGTCCTTCCTGCATGTTCCTTTGTGTGTTCCTTAAGCTTAAAGATGAATGGACACTTAAAGTATTCAACTATGGTATTTGGAGTGCAAGACAACTTGAAAAAGAATGTTAAAAAATTGTCAGATATAAAGTCACTTCAGTTCTTTGGAGAATGTTTCCAGTCATGCCTAGATGTTTGGAATCTGAAAGTTACAGAGGAACTCTTCTCTGGAAACAAGACATGTTTGAGTTTGTGGAGTGCTCGTATTTTCCCAGTTTGCTCTTCTTTGAAGGATTCAGTTACAACATCCATAAAGATGTTAAATGCTATACAAAACAAGTCAACATTCAGCCTGAAAAACTATAAGCTGTTGTCCATTGAAGAAATGCTTATCTACAAAGATGTAGAAGACATGATAACCTATAGGGAGCAAATTTTTTTAGAAATGACCTGGAATGGAAAACAGTCTGATTTAGAGACACCTTAAATACTGTATACTTGCCTTTCTTGATTGAACGAGATTGCAAGTACAAGGGTTTTCTGTAGATGTTTGTCTTTGTTTTATTAAAGTATTTAATGAAAATCATATTAATGTAATTTCTGCAACATAACATTAATAACAAAAATACAGATAAACCAAGTTTAAAGAAGGAATATTACAAGAATGTAAATTCAGGAAAGGGATTTCGGGATGTTTATCACTTTTAATTTTTCTTTGAATTAAGATGGGTTTATGGAGCATTGTTTTGTTTACATAATACTGTATTAATTTTAAAGGTAATTTTCTAAACATCTTCAGAGGTTTTTTTTTTTAATCTTTTGGGTTTCAGTTCCAATAAAGTCCTAAATGTTTATTGACAGTTTTCTCCTCAAATGTAGTAATTCTGTTCTGACTAATAAAAGTGGCATGCTATAGAGTCCTCAGCATTGAAGGAATACTGTAGAAATACATTTTCAGGAACAGATTTATAGTGGACAAATTCAGATTAAATTAATGCTTAAAATATTGTGATTACCTTAATTGATCAGTAATGAACAGCTCTGAAATTGATGATAAAAATCTGTCTCATTTATTGGTCTTATCAAAATGAAACAAAAAGGGTGTATGTGTTATTTTATCCTTATAAGCTTGAACAGTGTGTGTATATCTTAAAAATTATTCCCTAAATTTTCATTTATAGGAAAGCATACACACGCCCAAAACTCAATTACCTGTGTGGGGAAGATGGTAGAAATAATTGGGATTCACTGGTGATAATATGTTTATTTCGGACATTATTTTCATCCTCTAGTAATCCCTTTAACAAAACTGTTAAATTAGCAGATGGGCTGATTTTACTTTCAGATTCTTATTTTCTATCCATGCACTAATGATGATGCTGAAAAGCAATAAATGACCAAAAGGTAGACAGCAGGAAGGAGCAAGAAGACTAGAAAGACGGAAAATACACAGATGACAGCTTCAAGAAAGTAAAAATTGGCAGGCATCCCAAGCTTTGTGTTCCTATTTTGATAAAAGCACGTATGCTAAATGTCTTCATATCGAAGTATAATATTAATTAAAGAATAGATTCATAAGAGGTTTGTATTTTAACATGAGTAAATTGTAAGAAGAACCGGCCTATGCCACTTTTGTTTCTGTATCAAATGTCAAAATGTAAATAATCATTTGGTAAACCAGAAGTGACTTGTCTGCAACCTTCAGTTATGGTATTTGCCTTTTGTTTTTCTGTTCAAGGTTCTTTCCAAGGACAAAATTAATTTATATGGTAGGTCTTGTTTAGCATTTACTGATGTACTTGCACAGCTTTCAAAGGATATTGTGTGTTTATCATGTATTAAATGTTCAGTACTGTATTTCACAGTATTATCTAAATCTATAATCTTTATATTTCACTGCACAATCTAAAGTGTCATCAGTCATTACGAATCACCATTTTTTGTTCTAAAAAAGAAAACACTACCAATAAAATATGACTCGATACTTTGTTACTTGAAGCTTTTTTTTATTTATTTATTGGAGATCTTTTAAGTGCACCTAGTGATTTTTATCATTTGACCTGCTTACATATACATATAAAGGAACAAAATGTAGTATTGACTGTTCTGAGACTTCACATTTGGAGTCAGACTTTTCCGAAGAGCTTTGTTTGAGCGTTAATTGATATCCATGTTTTCACCCAGTACCATCTCCTGTGTTGTCACACGTATTGATAAAGCTGCATTTCTTCAATGCCCCCACCACATTACTGTCTGGATTTTCCTTCAGGCTGTGTATACCACATAACTGTTCTGCAATTTTTTAATGCTATTTGACAAAATTCAGTTTCATTTTTTCCTCAATCATTAATTAAAAGAGTGTGTCTTGGAGGTTTCTGACAAATTGGTCACTGTTTTTAAACATAATTCTTTACAATGTATGCATTATAGTTGCTTTGAAATGTTATCTTTTCAAGAATGCATCAGTGCTTCTTGCCTTGAGTTGCACTGCTTGGTATGTAGTACCATCTATGGATCACCAACAATGTTCATAACTCAGTGAGGTGATAATTCCAAGCATGGATAAGTAAGAAATTGGGCATTTCCTTAGATTTATTATTTAATAAAATTACAGCCCTTAAATCATATTCAGGGTTTGTAAAGGGTGGCTATTATGTGTAACTAAACATACTACATAAACTTACAGATGAGTTAATAGTTAACAATGACCAAAGGGGGCATGGAAAAAATCCATTACTTGGTATTAACATTATACCTTAGCATTCATTCAGCAAACTAAGCAGGTAATCCATAGACAGGCAATAGTGTGGTGATGGCCAGAGCGAAGAGGGAGAAAGGTGGCAGGTGGGGGGAAGGTAGGCAAAGCGGGAAGGCGGGAACACCCATAATAGTGAAACAGTCAAAAAAAAAATAATGTGTCTGTATATACTAAATTGATATAAAACTTCAAAAATCCAAATGACATGCTGAAAATTCCAAAATTTTAATGGTATGAATCCAGTATTCCCAGAACCTGTTGTGATCTGTTCACCTCCTGAAGCTAAGCAATGCTGCCTTTGTTACATACAGATTACCAAACTCAGCATAGGTAGAACCCAAACCAAAAATCCCTGCTGCAAAATGCATGTATGTAAGGCTATCACAGCTGATAACTGGTGTACTACCCAATATCCAGAATGCCGTACACCCTGATGTCCTCTGGCCCTGAGCAACTTGGACGCCCAGAATTTAGGCACCTTGGATACCTTGATGCATGTAGTCTAGCAAAATTAAAATGGAAAGAAAAAGCCAAAATTAATTTGCTCAAAATTCTCTAAAAGAATTTTAGATATTCTTTTTGCTGTTTAGCTAAATGAAAGTCTTCATTATGTCAAAAGCTAAAGTATTAAAGAAAAGACCTTTTTAAGTTTACTTGAAAGGTACATTTTGAAATTCAGTTAGTGCAAGAGAAATAATTGAAGCAACCATTACTTGCTTAAAGTAATATTTTGTACCTCTAAAATTTTGTTTAGACAAAGCCAATTTCTTGCACAGCTTTCTTCTTGCACAAGTTGAGAACAACTTTTACTGTTTACACTTAGTAAAATGGTATTATTATTTCTTGTGTTGATTTTTGTCAGAGGTTATTGCACATTCTCCTTCCCTCCAAAATCAATGTGCTAAGCTCTATATAACATATTAGGATTCTTCACTTTTCTGTTCATTTATGTTCACCAAAATTTCTTACTAGTTTCTTAATATATCATGAGGAGCAAATTACACCGGTATCTGGTAGGAAAGGATCGGTCCCTGTCTTTGACAGAGCTAGTTACAGGAGTCACAACAAATTTGCTACATCATTCAGAGTCTCTTGCCAGTGTCTGTGGTCTAGTGGAGCACAGTTTGGGGGCAGGTTAAAATTGGAATAAAGGAATAAGAGAAGTTGCTGATTTTCTACTGCACTGATATTTGCAAGAAGTGAAGGCGGGTAATACCTGCTAATTAGTCACAATTATCATCCACCTATAAGGCTATTTGATTATTGACATTCATGTCTAAAGATATTCATCCCGAGTGTGTTACTGCACGGGCTAGTAAATGATTGGAACAGACTTAATGTTTCCTTCTGCGCTGGTTGGACAAACAGTCTATCTTTTGCAGCCTCTGGCTTCAGGAATCTAGTAGCCTTCCAAAGCATAAAATTCAACCATTCAAACAGCAATTTATCTCTGATTGCTGCAGACTGGTGCAATCCATCTGCTGTCATTTCCCAGCTCTCTGTACCAGAATTATATTCCTTCAATTGTGTTTCAATGCATGACTGAAACAATCTAAACTCAAATGTCTATATTCTTTGGGCACTGTTCTATAGTGTGTTATACAGATCAGCTCGTTGAATCTCCAGTCTCCTTAAAGGCTCTTAAAATCTGTGCTACAACCAACACTGTGGCTAAGTAACATAAATGCTTTTTAAAATTTTTTTCTTCACTAGTAACTATTCTTTTCTCTCTGAAGAACATTCAGATGGTTCAAATTAGTTTTCATTATAAGAGAGTATCACATTGCCCAGAAAAGAATTAAAGCATTTACATCTTGAGGCAATTTTTTTTTTTAACACAACTCTGGAAATCAAGTACGTATTCCTTTCATTTGCAGGTTGTGAAATGTTGCACTACTAAATGAAGTTTTACATGATTGGTTTCTTTCCTATTACTTTTAGCCTTGGGGTTTGAGAAAGTAAATTATATTCACCAATATGCTGTTCGTCAGAGAAGTTTTAAAATTTTTAATGAAATCTAGAACTAGAAAACTTTGGCTACACAAAGAAATAATTATGATCATAACAAGTGGTCCAAGTACAGATTCTAAATGTATAGTCACATTGACAAGGTCAAAAATTAACTTCTAAAATTTACTACTTAAATATCACTGGGACCAATTTTTAGTGAAATTTAGTAAAAAAGATCATCACTCATAATTACATAAAGTTGATACTCTCTAAGTAACCATTACCCAGTCAAATAAAAGGCTGTGGGTGAAAGATAGCCTATGAGGAGAGAGGTAGAAAGTGTAACATTTTAGAGGAAGTCTTACTTGTTTACTGCAGCTGTTTAAATGCAAAAGAAATATTTGCTATAAGTTTTCTAGAGAAGGAACAATTTACAAAATTCTCCATGTTTCTAGTCTGCAATTTATTTCCATATCCCTAGATTATAAACATGCTATTAATTTCCCAAAAGATAAAAAAAAATGCAAGAAAAACAAAACTTCTTTTAACCATATTATATCATCAGGATACAGTCTCCTTTATGTTTCATTTGCAATGGTTTTGAGGTTTTCTTTACTAGCCATCATAATATATTCAACACTGAAATTATTTATATATATATATATGGAGAGAGAGAGAAAGAGAGAGAGAGAAAGAGAGTACAGTGTTGGTTGTAGCACCTGCCTGCTTCATACCTCTCCCTAAGTGAAAAAATTCAATAGGCATCTCTGTTTAGACAGCTCTTATCTTCTTTTTATCAGTCCTGATTATCTTTTCATCTAGATAAATATCCAAATCATCCACCAAATTATTCAAGGCAAAAACCTGGAAGTCATTCATGAAGCCTCACTTACTTTTCTGTCATCTTTTTCATTCAGTTCTTCAAGTCAGTGCTGTCTGCACATTGAAACATAACCAAAATCCATCCACTTCTCTCAACCCCATTCAGTAAACCATTTACTGTTATAAAACACATTTTATGTGCAGTAATAATAAGTCATCATGCATTTTATAAGTGCATGAAGGTGAATTTGCAGAGAGACGGCAAAGGAAAGATGTTAACAGACTGACATTGAGTTGTATTGAGCATTGAGGGAAAAAGGAATATTGTGGCCATCTCAACCTTGTTTCACTGATTTGATCTCTATTTATATCTTGTTGCTCCCTGAAGACTGCCTTTTAGGATGATGATGCATACTCCTTTCTAAAATTCTACACTTCTTTTACTGTGACCTTTTTCTTGGTGATAGTCTTCAGTCTCTTCACCACACGTTGTTTTTCGGGGTTTCTTTAAACCTTTTTTTTATATTTTGCATATACAAGCAGATGTCAGCTTGAATTTTGCTTCCCTTTTAGATATAGACAGCATTAGCTTAACCTCTATTCAAAGCCCCATTCATGTTCAAAATGTCTCCCAAATATCTGTGAATTCCTGGACAGCATATGATGTCTGCACTTCCATTCTCCAATGCCTTTTCTCTCACTCACCCTACAACCTGGTTCAATCAGGCTTTAGGTCCCAACCCCATTCCACTGAACTTGTTCTTCTGAGGATTCCCAGTGCTCTCCATTTTCACAAATCCGGTACTGTTTCTTGTTCTCATCTTTCAGTAGCATTTGTCTCAATTGATCACTATTTCTTTGAAATACATTTTCTATTTAGCTTCAATAAAGCCCACCCTACTGGTTCTTTTCCTAACTCATTTGTCAGTCTTTTCAAGGCTCCTTAACTTGATCCTCATCATCATTCTTCCTTCATATTATTGGAAGGTCACAAGTCTTTGGGTTTAGCTTTCACTATTCACATTCACACCTTCAGGATGTCATATGTTCTCATACACCAACATGGTATCAACTCTCAAATCTATGTTTCTAACTACCAAAGTATTTTCCTCAAAAATTTTAAATATACTTATCTCTCATAACTTGTGAGTATTCATCAAAATCTCATTTAATTCATTAATGATTAAATCAGTAGGATGATGAAGTTGGTTTTATATGGTTCCAGATGTTACAAGGAAGAAAATGCTTATATAGTATTAGAAATAACTGTCAAATAATAGAGTGAGTTGCCTTATGAGATAATGAAGTTTCAGAGTACCAGAAGTTGTGCAAAGTGACTGAAAGACATTTAGCAAGAGTTTTCTCAAGAAGGTCTTGTTTTACGTAAGAGGTAGGGTTAGATAATGGTGACAGGTTAAATTTCCTGGAAAGTAGAATCTGAGATGGAGTTTAAAGTACATTATATTTCTTAAGGAGTGCCTTAGGACTAATAATTGTGCGAGGAAGGGAACAGAAACAGGATTACATGAGAGGGAGAAATCAAACTGTGATGCAAGCCTAGTGATAGTCTCCAGGAGTTCTGATGCTAAAATGGCACTTCAGTACTGTCCCGAGTTGAACCTGAGAGTCCACGATTTATACCACATACTAATCATTATTGGATGTGAGCACCTTGGGTTGAAGTATCTTGGGCATGATAGCTCTCTGTGGTTGAGGTAATTCATGAATGGGAATGACAGCTGAAAGCTCTTTACTGATAGCACTCCTCCTAGATGAGGTAATAAGTCTTTCATTGAAGAAAGATCTAGGTGCCACACCATGGTGTCCACTGCAAAAACCTATTAATTCCAACCCAATGCCAAGATTTCTTTTTATTGCAACTATTTTAGTGAAACATTGCATGTTACAATTCAAGTTGAATTATGATAACTTCTAAACCAAGCAATATTGTACACGGTTTAAGTAGACTCGATCCATGATGAAAGAAACTATGCTTTAATAGATGTGTCAATCATTGATTTATAGAAGCAAACTTTTTTTAAAAGTACTGTCACAAATCTATGTGATAATCCCAAGTGCCAGATTTCACTTTTGACTAGCTGAGCAAGCTAAAATATTCATGTATTCACATAGAGCCAGATGGCTTCCCACTGAATATGCATTTGAATGATTCCTGTACATTATTTATTCCAAGAGGTGCACAAAATGCACCATCATCATAGCAGGGATTCCTAATAAGTTTGTTTTAGGAAAGAATCAAGGAATAGTAGGCATCCAGTGCTAACCATATTTTGGGTTGAGCTTTGGTTCCATGTGTATTTGAGAATTACTGAACAAAATAAATATGGTTGCATCCCAGCAGTCTCTGAAATAGCAGGACTGTACAATACAATAAGGAGGTTTCATCAATAATAGCTAGCATTTGGTGAAGAAAAGAGTTCAACTTTGCAAAGATTTAAAAAAAATCATGTGCTTATATCTCAAAAATTCTTATATATAACACAATAAAAAAGTTATATTGGTTTTAAAACTTTACTGCTTAATCCTATTACTTTTAGCCTTGGGGGTTGAGAAAGTAAATTATGTTCTAATTAAACACATATTTCTGGAAATTGTTTTTATTTAGACATGAATAGCTACACCTTTTGTCTTTATAAGACTTTATCAGCATCTGTGCTGAACTAAAAACTCAGTATGCAGATGGCTTTTTTATTCATATAGAAATGACATCATACACGATACTATTATATCAATCTGATTTAAAGAGAAAAAAATTTTGTTTATGTCATTAGTTACACTGCATAAACCTTTTCTTTCAAGGCATTTAGTAGAGAAATAACATCAGTAACAACTAAAATTTTTACATAAATGCATATTTTATAGCCCAAAGTCAGGCATTAACTAAAGCAATGAAACAATCTTCAAAGTTTTCCAGTAAATAAAAACAAAATATAATTTTCTAGTTAAGCATAAAGCTCAACATAAGGCAAAGTATAAAATTTGAACAGCATCTTAGCCCAGTTTCAGGTTCACTATAAACTCACTGAGATCTGTACTAAAACCAAAAGTCAAGATATATGAACACCAAAGGTCACTGGAATGTTTTGATAAAACTTACCAGAAAACCTTTTGCAAATTGAAATTAAAAAAAAAAAAAGACATTCTAAATGAGTGAAAATGTGCTTCCTATTCAGTTACAATACATAGAAAATTTTGTTGGAATTATTAAAGGAGCATTTAGAGAATATATGCAATTACTCTCTTCAGCCTGGAAAAATCTATGTCATAATCCATTTCTACATTTCTAAGAAAAGTTTTCTTTCTTTGGCCTTTCCTTCATTGTATTAATGCGGTAGGTGTCTAACATTGAACACTACATTTCAAATGCAACATCAGTAGACTAATAAGCAAAATTTTTATGATTCTATTTATAAAATAATGCCTGTTTAAACCACTAACTTTCCTCAGTGTGTGTTTTTTGCTGTAATGTACCATGAATTCGTGTGTAATTTGCATATTCCTCTCCCTGATAGAACACTGGCTTTTGCTACTCCCTAGGTGCTTCTGTCCTCCACTAAACATGGATTCTTAGCTTTTCTAAGCTCTCTTGATTCAACTTATTTTTTTCTTGTGAAATGCTTACTATCTATCCTGTTCATATTTTCCACCATTGCTGCCTCTTTATGTAATTTTTCAGTCATTTAGTATTTATGATTTTACCTTGATTAATCTAATCAATTCTTAGTCTCAAGAAAAAAAAAATCCAAGATGAAGTTTAAATTACTTTGGGCCCATCGGTTTTGTTTAATATGTTTTAATGTATAGAGCAATAATAGAGGCTTTAATGAACATCATTGTAATAATTTGCGTGAATCCTCTGAAGTGATAGAATTATTTAAATTGCATCCAAGCTCTCCATTTATCATATGCTTAAGATTAAATAGTTATTTCTGTTCCTTTTAAGATTTTCAAAACTTCATAAATAATAAGAACTATTTCAAGTCTGGTATATTCAAAAATTTGTCTGTAGCCAGCTCAATATAACCTTTTCCACTTCTTAACTTATATAGTATATAGTTTTTGCACCATTCTTTTGACTCATCAAAAGCTATTTTGTAGAATAAATTGCATTTTCCAATATGAAGTTAAGTTATAAATTTTTTACTGGGTAGGATCCTTCCTTACACTATGGAAACACTATGTCCAAATCACTTATGGAGTTTCATTTTGCTTTTTCCTAATTTGAGGGCCTAACCCCAGCAGATTCTGATGTAGTTGATCATGAATAGTTCCTGGTAATTGTAGTTTTTCAAAGCTCCCTGAAAGTCTGATTTGTACATTATTGTCACAGCATCATATACCTTGTATAAATGATGGATATTAGTAATGCCAACTAATGCAAAAACCTCTTATGATATAGGTAAACCTTTATCATAATGGAAAATTTGGAAAATAAAGGGATTAAAAATTACTTGAATTATCCGTTCATGGAATTTTGATATACTGCTGTGTTCTGTCTGCAGAATTGACGATGGCTTCATCTATATTCACTTTACCTTTCTTCAGGAACTTAGCAATATTTTCCCTACTGAAGAGATTGATTGTGCTCAGTTCAATTGGTTCAATTCAATCCAGTTTGGTTCCGTTTAGTTCAATTCAATCCAAAACAATTAAGTTTATCTATATCTATATCTATATATATCTGCCAGGTACTATGCTAGGCTTTTGAGGATGCAAAAATAAATAAGACAATTTCTGCTTTTAAATTGCTTACAGCCTAACAGGAGAGACAAAGGTATTAATTGTAGCTTCCTTAATAGGTGCTTTCCTAGAAGCAGGAATTACATTCACATAGGCTTGACTTAGAGTAGGACTTGAGTGTTATCACTTTGTTTTATTTTCTTGATGCTCTCGAAATTAGACACACACACACACGCACGTGCATACAAGGTCCGGCACAAATAATGCTTTTTATTTCAAAATCTTCTATTACAAAATCATAAGCATGTAATTCTGTAACATAACAATATCACACTCAAGCACTCATATGACATTTTAGGTGAAATATTCAAATTAAAACTATAAATTATTACACCCATATTATTACCCTACAATCACACTCAAGAACGTGTTCCTTCTGCCAGACCTGTATGTGTGTGTGTATATATTTAGATAATAGTTTCCACATGTGTATATATATATATGTGCATATGTAAGTGTATATATGCACATATATATGTGCATATATAATATGTGCATATGTATGTGTATAAAATGTGTACACACAGAATTATAGTACATAATTGTTAAATATAAATATGCTTGGTCATCAAAAAGGGATAGGTATAACCACCCTTGATAACATTAAAGAATTCAGCCCTGATATATCATCTCTAGGTGACTTTGTGAAATAGCACATATGGAAACTCTATAGAAGAAATGAGTATAATGGAATAGTTTAAAGAGAGAAGATATGTTCTTTAGAAGATATATAGAAAACCATTGTTTTTAGCTATTAAATTAACTATTATGTAGCTAAGTGAGATTAATGCCTTTCATCATTAATGGAAATGAAAGTTGCAGGAAGATAATGAGGGAATTAATTTGTTAAACTCTAACGTGATGATGTATATTCATCTCTCATTCTGATATACCTAAGGCCCATGCAAATTCCAAATATCTGGTGACCCTTCACCACAGGCTCTATAAGTCTCCCGCTGGCTACATATATGAGGTGGGAAAATATGGAGAGAGTTTTAGGTAATTGTTTGTGTAATCAGGCCTATACTTCTACTTAGGAAATGCTGGGCAGCTATTAGGAAATGGTGTCACATAGTAAGCCAACTTAAATGCTTAGACTCAATACTTGAATATTTAGTCCAGTATATTCCACTATGACTGAATAAACTTACGCACCAGACACACCCAAGTTAGAAGTGTTCTGGCATCATTTGCTTTAGATCTCAGGAGGTCGTGATCACAAATGATAAGGTTAGGCTTGTGGGGAAAGTTGGGATCCTTGGGGCAAGACAGAGAGCTTCTAATACATTTGGTTGCAATTTCTACCACTCTGTAATTCAGAACAACCCTCTCTAGCATTGATGACAGGTTTTTAGACTGAGCTAAATCTACTAATTCACCTTTTTTCCCATTAGTATCAAGCTCAATGACCATAATTATGGGCAAGAAACAAAGCAGTATATCAGATACAATGAGAAAAACAGGGAAAAAGTTGTCAAAACAGTTTATAAAGTTGGTAAAAACTGCTTGGAGGTCCTGAAGTAGGCACAAAACTATATAACTTTTTATGGGAGATATGGTCAATAATAGCAGTGCTTTTTCCAGACCAGGAAAATATGATACACACTTATTGCAAGTGCAGTGGTAACTTTTAAAAATGTTTTACATGAATGAATATAAGTTGTCTTGAAACTCACAATTATAGTCTACTCTTGATAAGCCATATTAAAGAAGGGGAGTAAAATTGTAATAAAAACATATGTTTCTATTTCACAAATTTTAACTGAAATCAAAAATTTTAATATATATAAGATTATTAAACTTGAACACTGGGTGAGAAGGGTATGTTATTTGGATGCCAATAAAATAAAAATCTATTAGGACATTTGTTGACTATATAAAATTGGAAGAGCTTAACTTGGATTTATTATTGAAAGTCTGCCTGGCATTAAAGATACACTTAAACATGACTTGCTATAGCAAATCCCCTCATAACTGACTTCAGAGGAAAAATCCCTGCAGTAGGAAATCAGAAAGCTGTGTGGCTCTACAAACTGTGACTTTATGTTGCTTCACCCTGTCAAATGTATTGAGCCACAACAGGACTACGGATAAAAGTTGAGTATTTTGTGCACCCAACAGCTTTATATTAATTTAATCATCCCACTCCCTTTAATTTCTATTCAGGTTATTCAAGATTTTACATGCTATGACATTTCAGCTCCAAAGAGAGCCAGGCTATTCCCACAACTAAAGTATAAAATGGATAGAAAACTATACAATTGAGTCAATGTCAACTCTGATTGGTGGGATGCTTCGCTGAACCATGTAAACAGAGGGGAGATCCTGAACCCTTGAATACATGCCAAAGGCTGATGCCATTTCCAACACTGATATGATACAGGAGGATGGCAGGAAGAGGACAGTGGCATTATAACCATTTTCATCATTCTTCCACTTTGGTCTAGGAGGAGGTATAACAAAAATACTGATAGCTATGCCTGGGCAGGCTACTTACTGTGATGGTTTCTGCTTAGAGGGGCTAAGCAAAGAACAGGTCACGTGGACTCGCTCAGCAGGCTCATAACCGCCCCCCCCGCCATGTTATGTAGTGCCACTTTGAGCCTTTAAATAATTTGTCCTACCTACATCAAATTAGTTTTATTTTCATTTTGAGGAACAGCCATTAAGTGGATAATTGGTAAGTGAAAATAAGACGAATTCAATGTGAGTAGAACTAGCTATCTTTGCTTCTCCCCTTCACCTTTTTTTTTTTTTAAATAGGTGACAAATCTCAGGCATGGAAATGTTGTTTGCCCGAAGACTACAATTAGTTATTAATTGAACTAAATTACAACACATTGTTATTTCCTTAGCAGTCCAACTGACTCTTAAGGGGGAGAAAGAAGGATGAAGTAGGATTGCAAGCAGCCCAAGTCATGAAGTTTAGATTAGTTCAAAGGTTTTAATGCTTCAAAGAAATTATTTTCTCATTGGAACCTCAGCTCTATTAAATGTACCTTCTCGTAACCAATCATGTATATTGCTATCATAGTACAAATGGTTTATTGCAATTGCCTGTTTATTTGCCTATTCCTAGGCCCCATCAGATTTTTGGAGTGTTTGGTGCATACCGTGCATGCTTATTAATGAATAAATAAATCAATCAAATCAATGAAAAGCTGAACTGACAATTAAAAGAAATCTACCAGCTTGGAAAAAAGAAAAGCATCAGCCTATGACAGAGATATGACTCATCACTGTTTAATTTAAATTATTTAATAAACTTTACTTCATGTTCACCCAGCAGCAAAGCACAGCAAACATAACGATCTTTGCATTTTTAGTTGTAGTGTACACTGGAAATAAAAATAGCAAGAATGTTTTATTGTTTCTTTAATATACTCTCACAGAGATACTGAGAACACCTGTTTTAAATTATTGTGATATTGATTTTTTCACATTTACTTTGATTATTATACCTATACTCTCAAGTCCTATTCATTTTTAAGATTAATATTAATATTACCTCAGCAGTGTTCATATTCATGGTGATTTATAGTTTCATCCAACATACTATAAATATAGATATTCCAGTATAAAAGAAAGGAAGCTTGTTTGACAAATAAAAGTCTTACACATTATGCTTGTTATAATACAGAAATATATTGTTTAAAAAAAAATCAAAGAAGTTTTAAAGTTGAATGCTTGCAGACCTCTTAGATAATCCTCTGTTTTCCTTTTGTGTAACTTGGCTTTAATATAATTTAATGTTTATTAAAAAAAGGAAAAAATGCAAATATATTCCAATCAGTAATTATACATTATTATGTTTAAAGCGACAATTATCTTAATTGCTTGTCAACCAGATGTAACACATCAAAAATCTAAACTTCCCTAAAACTTGGAAACATATTAATAAGAACCCATTTACAGCGAAAGAATGATCTAGGATTTAAGTATAAATGAACTCGCACTCCTAAATGTGATAAGAATTGTTCCAAGTACATCAGTCAGATTTTATGGGATACACGTCTTTATAATTTCTCTGTTGGAATCATAAAAGTGGAAGAAGTATCAAGGTCAATTTTTATCTTTTTCATCTTGGAAGAATCCTTTTAAATATTTATGAAGAGACTAGTATAAAATATAAATAGCAGATGCACCAGTGTAGATTGGGATAAATAAATCATATGAACCCAAAATAAAGGAATTCAGAAAGAATGTAAATAGGCTTATTGAAGGAGTATTAGAACACGCCCATGTACGTGCTGAAGTGGTCTCTGATAAATCAGCTGAAAAGATGGAGGCATTAACGTTAGATTCAGGCAGTTCAGTAGAACATGAAGGTTGATCAAAAATGAATAGTTGAAGAAATAAGGTATTTACTAAATCTACCCTGACATTTAGAAAGAAAAAAAAATACCAAGCAAGTGTAAAAGTATACAAAAGCTTACTATTGCAGAGGAAATCAAGGCTGATACCAAAGATGAAATACTAATTGCCCTGACTTATAATGTAAATGCTTTTGTCCCACCTCTGTAAGCCCTTTTCACGCCAATTGCCCTGACTTATGATGTAAATGCTTCTCTTTCACCTCTGTAAACCCTTTTCCTGCCAAATCTATACCATGCCTCCCAAGACCCTTACCCCACTTATCCCAGCATAAAAGGAATGTGGGGCTATTGTTCTGGGCTCAGAATTTGGAGTTTGTCTCATCTGAGCCCGTGCACGTAAATAAAGATCGTGCTCCTAACCCCTCAGTGTCTGGTCGTTTCATTTTTCCGTAACATTTGGTTCCCTGACCGGGAAACGACCTTACATAAATTCGGGTCGACTTGCCACCGACTGAGCAGGGCAGGCTGGGTGCCCAGTGGCCCAGCTGGGGACCGGGGAACGGCGCGCCCTGAGATTTCCCAGGCCCCGACCGGTCAGGACACCGGACTCCGGCCCACGACTCCAGCCGGGAAGTGGGGGCTTCGGAACACGATCTATCGGAAGGTGCCGCATCGGTAAGTGCCCCGGGGACCAGACCCGAGATCAGGAGGGATTTGGGTCCCTCATCTGTTACAGTAGGATCGAGACTACGGAAGTCCGACCGCCGGACCCTCACTCGGGGAGGGAACTGAATAGCCCCTGAATGTTTGAAAGTAAACTTAAGTGCATCTGTGTTTGTTTTTCTATGGGTGATGGTCTTGGGGAGGGAACTGAATAGCCTCTGAATGTTTGAGAGTGAACGCAAGTGTGTCTGTGTTTGTGGCTCCTCGGGGGCTAGCCTACGGAGCAAGAGTGGGTCCCAACCTGCGGTTCCTGTGTCAGGTCATAAGGCATAACGGTTGACAGTTAACCCCGAATTCTGTAGGGGCAACCTTAGCCAAGACCGACTTCGTTGCACGAGGGAGCAGGCCAGGTGGACGAGCGAGTGCCCCCACCCTTTGTGTGTCTGCGCTGCGTGGGAGGGAAGCCATGGGAGGCAGACCTTCTACAATTTTAGATTGCAGGCTGAGGGATTTCAGCAAATTTAAAGGGCTGGACCCATCGTTTGATGCGGGCCAATTAGAGACATTTTGTACTGCAGACTGGCCGACTTTTGGGGTCGGTTGCCCCCCCGAGGGAACATTAAATCTATCCACTATAAGAGCAGTTCACCTGAAAGTTATAGGAAAGCCAGGACATCCCAATCAGTTTTCCTATATAGATAGATGGCAGAATGTCGTAACCACTGGGGTGTCAGAGGTATAGTGCTGGAAGATAAAGGGAGCAGCAGAGGGGCACAGAGGGACAGAGCCGAGATGGGATTACATGGCATGGGGGCTCTTGTTTAGGAGGCTGGATCTGGTGGAAAACAGGTGACAAGGCAGGTGGTGACCAGTAAGGTCATGAGGAAAAGGAGAAGAGTGAAGAGGTAAGCAGGTATGTGTGGGTTTAGGTAGGAAGGAAAAGAAGGAAGAAGTTCCTGAAAGCTGGGGAGATGTAGAGACAGAAGGTAGATCGAGCAGGATCTCAGGTTTATGTCAGGATTAGGTGGATGGAAGCTGGCATGTGGGCAGCAAATATGCTGAGAAATCAGGGGGAAGAAGGCAGGAACCACATTTCACAATGGTCATGGATTCCATGTTTCTGCTACTCTGAGGGGCCTGGAAAGGGCGGAGGTGTAGCTCTTGGCAGAGAGCCTCTGAAATGGCAGGAGAGGAGGACGGCAGCACATCATACCCAGTGGGTGCTGGAAGCCTGGAGATTTAGAGAGAAAGCCAAGAGCAGGAAGCAAGGATCGCTCTCCTCCCTGGTGGATGGAGAGACAGTGGATCTCAGGCAGCCATGAAAAGACTGTCACTGTCATGCAAGATGGGCCAGGGGTCAAAGGAAAGGAGGTGGCCAGATGGCACAGAACAGGAAAGAGAATTTCATAAATGTGCAAGGACTCAGGGATGGTGAAGGAACAGTGGACAATGGGAAGGTGACCTCAAAAGCTGCTAATCTAGGGACATTGACAGATCTCAGGGGCCAAGAGGTATGGAATGTGCGGAACTGAGGTAGACACAGTTGCGGAACACTCAGAAGTCACGGTCCCAGTTGGGCCCCCACGGGGAAAGAAGTCCTCATGCAGGGAGCCACCAGACTCTTGGCTAGCCCCTAGAAATTTTGTGAGGCACAGAAGGTCGAACTTGGGGGCCACCAGATCTCCCATGAGTTCCTCTACCTACCAGACTGTCCTACCCCCCTGCTAGGCCGAGATATCTTGACCAAGCCAACAGCGCGGGTCACCTTCTGGTCAGAAGGGGCCTCCCTGGACCTCCCCATGCCATGAACTATTGCCCTAGTGCTTCCATGAGAAGAAGAATATAGGCTCCACCAGGAACACGGAGTTCAGCCCCAGACCCCCTCTGGGCTAAATACTCTGGGGTCTGGGCAGAGGACAACCCGCCGGGGCTGGCCAAAGAACAAGAGCCTGTATTAGTAGAGCTTATACCCGGGGCGACTCCCAGGTGCTTAAAGCAATATCCGGTACCCACAGATGCCTGCCATGGTATAGCCCCAATAATCAACAAACACCTAGAAGCAGGGATCCTGGTCCCCTGTCAGTCACCATGGAACGTGCCACTGCTCCCCGTAAGAAGCCCGATGGATCCGGTTACAGGCCAGTGCAGGACTTGAGGGCAGTCAACCAGGCCACAGTCACCCTGCACCCGGTGGTCCCGAACCCGTACACTCTGTTGGGCCAGTTGCCACTGACTGCTACCCATTTTACTTGCTTGGACTTGAAGGATGCCTTTTTCTGCATCCCCCTAGCCCCACAGTCACAGGTCATATTTGCCTTCGAGTGGGAGGACCCAGTATCCAGGGAGAAATCCCAGTTAACTTGGACAAGGCTACCGCAGGGATTCAAAAACTCCCCCACCATTTTTAGTGAGGCCTTAGCAAGAGATCTGTGCCCATTCAGGGATAAATACCCGGAGGTCACCCTGCTCCAATACGTAGATGACCTGCTACTAGCCGGACGGGGGATAGAGGACTGCTGAACCCATACCGGTGTCCTGCTGCAGTTACTGCAGGACCAAGGCGCAACTTTGCCAAATTAGTCAAGGGCAGCGGACTCTCGGGGTAGAAAGAAAAGCAGTCATTAAGCAAATGGCAGTCCCAACAACCAGAAAGCAACTCAGGGAATTCCTAGAAGCAGCAGGTTTCTGCTGCATATGGATACCTGGCTATGCCCAAATGGCAAAGCCCCTACATCAGGCCACAAAAGACCCGGACACTGAGCCATTCCTTTGGGCATCTGAGCAAGAAGAAGCTTTCCAGCAAATTAAAGACTGCTTAACTAGCACACCAGCCCTAGGGCTCCCAGACCCCGAAAAGCCATTCTGGCTTTACATACATAAAAAGAATAAAGTAGCCCTAGGTGTACTAACCCAAGATTATAGCCCAGAAGAAAATCAGTGGGCCAGCCACGTCCGAGCCCAGAGGACCTCTGGGGGACTTTGGAGGCTAGAGGATGGGTGTATTTACATATTGCAAAGTCAAAGCCGGAACATCATCCAGAATTGCCACTGTCTAACTCATCTAGGAAAGACCAAATTGAGCCAACTCCTAGGGAAATATCTCTGTATTCCATTCCTAGACACCCTATGTGCAACCATCACCTCCCGCTGCCAGGCTTGCGCCCAACATAATGCAAAGGCACCCAGGACCACCAACCCAGGAATCCAGTATGTTGGGAGGCAGCCCTTTGAAGACCTCCAGATAGATTTCACGGAACTCAAGCCAAGTCGTGGGTATAAGTATCTCCTGGTATTAATATGCACCTTTTCAGGGTGGGTAGAAGCCTTTCCTACTCGCACAGAGAAGGCCCACGAAGTAGCACAGGTACTGCTCCGGGAGATAATTCCACAGCACGGGTTGCCCTTCAGTCTCCAAAGTGACAACGGGCCCGCCTTTACTGCAAGAGTGATCCAGCTGCTGACCCAAGCATTAAAACTAAAATGGAGGCTTCACGCTGCCTACCGACCTAAAAGCTGGGACAAAGTAGAACGAATGAACCGGACTCTAAAAGAGACTTTAGGAAAACTTTGTCAAGAGACTCTCCTACCCTGGCCAGATGTCCTGCCGCATGCCCACTTCCAAGTTAGGTGCACCCCAAATTCAGCAGGGTATACCCCATACGAAATCCTATATGGAAGGGCAACCCCTATAACCCAGATCTCTACTACCACAGACTTCACCACCTTAGGGGAGGCCCACCAAGCCTCCTACCTCAAAGCCCTAGGTCAAGAGTTAGAGAGAGTCAGGCAGGCCCACCTTGGGCGAGAAATAGTGCCAACAGGGGGACCAGCCCAATCCCATACCAGGGCACTATGTTTGGGTAAAAGACTGGAAAAAAAGAGTCCCTCCAACCCAGATGGGTTGGGCCCTACCTAATACTGTTAACTACCCCACCGCCTTAAAAGTTGCAGGTATTACTCCATGGATCCATCACACCAGAGCCAAGGCTGCCGCTGACCCTGAGGAAACCAACCCGGGACCAGAACAGGGACCAGGCCGAATCCCAGCCCTAAAGCTGCAAAGGAACTGCCAAACGGGGAGGAGGAGTGGACTGTCGCCGAGCCAACACCACCTGTCACCATCTCCAGGACTAGACCCAACAGGAGCAGAGGACCCCATTTCTGGGTGCAAAGACAGACGAAAGTGCTGTCTAAGTACCCAAAGCGGGGAATGTGGAGGGAGTCAGCGATGACACCAAGGACGAAATGAAATGTTATCTACCCTGCTGCAGGTGCTGAGACTATATGCCCTGACTAATGCTGTAAATGTTTCTCTCCCACTTCTGTAAGCCCCTTTGTGCCAAATCTATACTACGACTCCCAATACCCTCCCCTGCTTAGCCCTGCATAAAAGGAATGCGGGGCTATTGTTCGGGGCTCAGAATTTGGAGTTTGTCTCCTCTGGGCCCGTGCACTGAAATAAAGATCATACTCCTAACCCCTAAGTGTCTGGTCGCTTCATTTTCCGTAACAGTTGGAGACTCATGATTGACAACTCGGTGCTCTCTACTCGTCAAACCTTTGCTAGTTTTGGCAGGGCGATCACGTTTCCCTCCCTATTTCTGACCCTGCCCGCAAGTGTAGGCCCTTAAGGCACAATGACCGCTGTCAGGGGGTAATGCATCTCTCCTTCCTTGAAGCTCACCCGCTGTTCACGGTTCCTGGTCAAATGTTATTTCTTCTCCGCCCCCGTTTCCTGTCTTTTTTTTGACTCAGAGCCATACGTATTCATGGACGCCGGAAGCCGGCTCTTGGTACTCTGCTCGGCTTTCATTACGCCAGCTTTCCGTGGGACATTTTTAAACGCTCCCCGAATCCTCGTGGCTTACAGATGGCTCTTTTCGGCTCAGGCTCATCTCTCTCGATCTAGATCCATATAGAACTCCCTGCTCAACGTCCCCTCGCGGGCTCTAAGGCATGCATGTGAGCCTTCCCGTGCAGGCCGAGCTTTTGCTTCCGCCGCTCAGACTCACGCCCCGAGAAAGCGACCGCGGTGTGTT